>VXBZ01007468.1:0-28546 GCA_013399135.1 Heliornis fulica | reverse complement strand
CCTTTTTCCCTTTTCCTTTTTTTCCCTTTTTCCCTTTTCCTTTTTTTCCCTCACCTCTCCCTTTTCTTTGTAGTCAGGTAACAGTTACTAAGAGAAACTCAGAGATTAGTACCTGGAACACGTTGCAACATTGCAATGCTACTAAAGGAGAACACACTATCATCTTCTTGGTTTAGGTGAACAAGTTAGGGCCCCTGAGTTTTTACCAGGGATGTCATACACACAAGGATTACTGTAGAGTGAAATTTGTTTCTTTCAATATGAACTTGTGCACCAGGGATGTTTCATGTTTGCTTTTCAAAACCAAAACCTTTCGGCATGTCTTTTCATGAGCAAAATTAGTTTCCGCTAGTGACAAATCCAAAATGTTTATTGGAGAGATCCTGATTGAATAGGACAAGCAAAGGTCCGAGGAAATAATTTTATCTGATACAGTAGCTCTGCTAGCCTAGATCTCTGTGGTTATTCTGGTCAGAAGTGCAATTCAGACAGTTGTTAGCATTCTCTCTCTTTGTACAGGTTCTTAGCATTAACAACCAAGATCCTTCTCAAATGGCCAGAAAAAATCCATCTGCCTTAAGAGGAAACTCCCCGTTAGTTCCAAATTATGAAGAAAGCTGATATCTTCGCAGCCATAAAGTCAACTTCACGTGTAATGCACCCCACAATTCCCCCAGCTGTCGGCAGGCATGATAGCTATCAACATAATCACTAGACATGCTCTCTGGCTCTGACCCTTTTCTGCCCTTTATATAGAAAAGTGTCTGTTCCATGAGCTAATGATCAGACACAGATAATAAGACTTTCCTTTCCTTGCCTCGGAAATATACTTCAAGCTTGTCATTCCCTTCTAAGTAAGGGTGCTGGTTAGTCCTAATGCAGTCCCTGCTTGCTTCAAAAGCAACGGAGCTCATTGCTGCTGCTTTGAAAACTGCAAGTCAAGCTTTGGGTTTGACCAGCTACTTCAGATGGGCTATTGCATCTGCAAAATGACGAGGGGGGCTCTCATGTATATAGCATTATATTCAAAGTCTTCTTCCATTGTGCTGCCCATTTTCACTCTTCAGAACTCTCAAAATGGTGTGCAACACAGTTGTTGAAGAACATTGCCAGTCATAGTTATTTGAGTAGTTCAGTAAGAAATTAGGAAGTTTTCTGCCTGTTTAACTTTTAAATTTTTTGTAGAAGCTACAGACAATCTGTAAACGCTTTAGCAAAAGAAAAAAGTAGTAAACAAATATGAGCTGTCATCATCAAATAATCCACTTTCCATGGGGATTGAATTACATCTAATATGAGTAGTGGTGCTTCATGTCACTTTGCAGACCTCATTACACTTCTTCAAATCTAGGCTTTAAACTCACTTCTGTATTCTTGTATAGAGAACTAAGTTATTTTTCTTTTTTTTTGAAGTGGATGGGAGCTCAGCAAGCACATCTTGTTGCTGTCAAAACGTTTTGTGAAAGTCTTCCAGATATGTATCTACTACTATATTGCTTTGGAGAATGTGTCTGCATATTTCCCAGTGTAGTGGGGCTTCAGTAGTATTTGGGATTTTGAGTCCTGAGATGAAATTAGTATTTACAAATATCTGTGATTTTGTTTGAAGTATCATGTCTGGATTCTGAGTTTGATTTTTTTTTTAATGTTACACTTCAAAGTAGTCTTATTTCCAGTTACTTTCCTCTTTTCCTCTGCTCTATAATTATTTTTTTTTAGAATAAAGAGAAAAAAAATTATGAATAATTGAATGAATAGGTGGGAGATGCTTATGAATAGTGGCTGGATGAGCATCAAGGGAGGATGGAGGAGATTGCAAAGAGAAGAGACAAGAAACTTGGCTTTGGTCAGTGCAGAGTGAGGGAGAAATGGGTTTACCTCTGTTTAAGGATAGTGGGAATAGCTGTTTTCATCCTGAGATGTATGCACACAGGTGAAGGCACGAGGCAGTCATTCAGTTTTTCAAAATTAGATGGAAAAGTGGTACACTTTGCACCTTAAATTATGTGGGTTTATGATATTTAGGGTTTTTTTTAAGGCAATCATATGATTCTTTCTGAGTAGTCTCAAGATCTTATACCACCTAGATTGATGTTTTTAGAGCCACTTAAGTGTTCTATCAGTATCATTTTAGAAGATGACCTTGTTGTAAATTTCCAAGTATCACAGCTATAATACAGGTTTGGATTTCTGCTGATATCATTAAGTGTAGTTCTGAATATTTTTTTTTTTCCACACAGGTTAATAAGTAGTTGTCACAAATGCTTTCCATTTATTTCTTGGCAGGTTTATGACATCGTAGTAGCTTGCAATTTGTGTTAAACTGATGGGTTTCTCAACTTCTGAGTGGTAGAAGACTGCATCATATAGGGCCTGTTTTCACACACGCTCCAACCCTTGTACAACCTTGGTAAATACTAGTGCCGATACCAAAGTAATGATCACTGCCTGGCGTGCATTCTTGGGTATGACTTCTGTTGGGTTTTCCTCTGAAACTTTGCAAATGTTTATGGTTCCATAGTTCATATTTCTCATATCTTTCTCACGTCTTTTCTAATAAATTGTGGAGCTTGTTGCTCTGTTCTGTAGGTGGCTTTTACCTGACGATAAATGATTTCTTCCCTGCAGATTACCAGTACGTTCAGGAAGCCATTGAGTAATTGGCATTGATTGAATCGTTTAGTTTTGTGGAAAGATTGTGGAAGAAGTGGCTTTTTTCAGAGGCACGCATGGTAATGAGTTTTTGGGAAAGTGTGTCTGTTGGGTACAGCGTGAAGGTCAAACGAACCCTTACTTGTGAGTCTGGCAAGGCTGCTGATTCAGACCAGTTTCAATTCAAGGGAGAAGCTGCCACTCTGAATGTCCAGGCAGAGTTTATCCCACCAGGATTCCAGCTGCTCCGCGGAGGGGAAAGGCAGCTAGCTGACCTCATAGAATAATTTAGATTGAGATAAAGTTCCAGTCCAGGAAGTGTTACTCTGGTGACAGTCCATACCAGCTGCTTCAGCACCTTGTTTCTTCAGACACTCTGGACAAATCAGTTCCTCCCCATCTGCTGGTGGTCTTAGGACAGGGCTGCATTGTGAAGACTGCTTTAGATTTACTAAGTGCAGTGTAAAAATGATGGTAGATTATTCATAGGGACAATTACATACACCAAGAAATAGAGGTAGGTTCTGGTTAATGAAAAGAGCAAATACTGTGTCCTTTAAACAGAGATCTCAGGAGCAGTAGCCTTCAAATTTTATTTATTTATTTATCTATTTATTTATCTATTTATTTATTTATTATATCAAGAACCCTGTGTTTTAAGAAATTTTCTGTGACAAATTAAGGTGACTGCTTTAGGGTGTTTTATTTTCTTTAACATTACTGCCCCCATATGGATATAGGCAGAATGTACAGTGGATGTAGGGAATGTATTTTATATATAAAACAGTTTTTAAAATAATTTTTGGTCAACTCTGAATCCTTAGTCTTCAACTTGCTTTATTTGCTTGATACTAAAACAAAACAAGGCATGACACAATAGATGCTAATGCTCTCAAATAGGTAACTTGAAGAAAAATGCATTTCAATTTATTATAACTGGCAATTTAGCAAATGCACCTGTAGCCTGTAAGTTCTGTAGAAAATCATCCTACTGCTGAATAGAGATTCAAGCACTTAAGCTTTCTTTCTAAATTAATTTTACCTCAGTGTAGCTGCAAACTTTTAAAATCCATTTCAAGATTTAGAAAAAAAAAAACCCGATAGGTCTTTTCTGACATCTTTCACATAAAGTCATGTAGTTGGTACATGTAACTGAGTTAGAGGTGAGTTTTTGTTAAAGCTCAATATGGTAACAAGGTGGATTCTCGTTTAGATTATGTAGCTGGTATATAAGCCAGTTTCATTGCCAGAATCAACAGGTTTCTGTGAATACAAACAAACAAAAAAGTAACATCTTTTGTCAGTACTGTAGTTCACTATATACTTATAAATTTTCAGTCTTAAACTGGTTGGATTGAAAGATTGCTTTTAACAAGCCCCATGCAAGAAAATCCCAAAACGAGGAATTAAAAAAGATTTACTATTGCCATAGCAGTATTTTTTTTTAATGGCCATTTCCAGTCAACTAGGGGAACAGTTGAAACTTTTTTTTTTAAAATTATTTGAAGTGTTACAGGCCAAGTCAAGTGTTCTTACAGGCCAAGTTGAGTGTTCTTTATTTATTCCAAGTAGCTCATTCAGTAAATTCTTTGAATGTCCCAAAGGGCTCTCTGTGGAAAGGATGTTTACAAGTACGAAGTCAGTATTATACTTACACTGTATGCTTGCTTAACTCTGGTTTGTTTTAAACACACTGATATAAGTTACCATTTGCAACATTAGGTTTGTTTTGCACAGAATGACAATTTCAAATCTATTAAATGTAGTTGATAATGACTTTTTGTGCTGAAAGTTCTTGTTTTGGTTTAGGCCACATTTGGAGCCCATTAAAATGGTACCAAACAACAGTTTTGGCTACATATAGCAATATTTCCCATTTGATATGTAGAAAATATGTCATTCTTTTCAGCTGTATGCTGTCCCTTATTTTATGTTCATCCCATATGTAATTGAATGAAACTTATTTTTCAAATGAAAAAGCTTGTACTCTGAAAGGCCTTTACCTGAAGCTCGAATTTACTTTTGAGAATAGGTGATCGAGTTTCTATGTCATCTGTAGGAGAAGGAATGGGAAATATGCACAACAATTTTTATACCTACAGTAAACCTTTGTAAATGCTAGAAGTTATCTTTCAGTTAACTAATTTACTTTTCAGATTTATTTTGAGATTGAGGCTTTCATTTCCAATATTGGAATTTAACACAGAATAACATAAAGAGAAAAGGAAAAAAAATGACGAATGTCTCCATGTTGTAAGGGTAGAAAGCTCCACATGATGATGTGTTAGCAACAAAAGTGTTTGTCCTCTGCTGCATTTTTTAGCAATTTGCCTTCCCAACAGGCAGTCAAGGATCGGTAAATCACATGCCTGACGCTGTGTGCTTTTTCACTGTAGTGAACAGAAAAGGAATGGAAACGTTTTCTGAACTGTGGAAAATGAAACAGTAGCTTGACAACACATTATTCATGTCGCTAATTACCTATTGATAATTAAGATATAGTACAGATTTGCAGGGGTGATAGTATTTTAGGAAAGAAATTAGGTTAAAAGAGTATTTGCTTCAGAACCTGTGTTGTAGCCAGATAAGAGCAAAAGGCATGCTCAGTTGCAATGAATCTTTCTGCTCTTCTGTGCCATTTTAAGGCAGATGCAAAGGCCAAATGCACAGGAGATATAGCAGCAAAATGACTTCAGAGAAAAAGCGGAAGAACAGCTGTTGAAGTGAAGCCGAGTGATACACTCAGCTTATTTTATTAGGTCTTGTGCCTTATTTTTCTTAAGAGAAAAACTTGAGATTCGCTTGAGTTAACTGGTTGTTCTGCATCACCATTCCAGTGAATCTGTGAAGTGAGAATCCAAAATATGTAAGTTTATTATCCTATTACCACAAATTGTATTGAAAAAAAAGAAAAAACACCATCTTCATTTCCGCTCACTTCCCCTGTTTTTGAATTTGTATTTCTTTTCATATTTTCATTTATGTTCCAGTTAAATCTGTTACGGCAAAATGTATTTGAAAGGCTATTTTCAGGTTGGCTTACAGCATCAAAAAGTATGTGAGGCTGCAAATCTGCTTTCTTGATTAATTTTGCTTAAAATAATATAGACCTAGTAGGACCTTAATAGATCTTAATTATTTGCTATGTAAGACCTACACATGATTGTCATAAAACTAGTTACCAAAATTCTCACTTTCAAATCAGATTACAGTATATTATTTGTCACACTGTAAAAGTAAGTGGTACACTGAAAAAGTAAACTTTATTACAGGTTCAGAAACCCCAACGTACTTAACTAGCAAAACCAAAAGAGTAGGTGTAAAATAACAGAGTATGGGGTATGCTGATAACTCGAAAGTACAACATTAAATGAACTTGAGGGACTGTGCTTGAAGAAGTAAGGGAGGATGCTGATGAGAATAAAGGTATTTGTGTTGGGAATAATATAACAAGGGAATTGCAAAAGATGAGGCAGATAGAAGGAAGCTGTTGGATAACAGGATGAATGGGAGAAAGATTAGAATTCAGTGACAGTAACCATAGTTGGAGATAACAAGGTATAAGATGGGAATAATGGTATCAGTATATTAAGAACCTAAATTAATTATGCCTTAAAACCTAGATTTGTAAGCTTTTTTTCTTTTTTCTTTTTTTTGGGGTTTTTTTTTTTTTTTTTTTTTGTTTGGGAATCCAACCTGGTAGATCCTACCATACAGCTAAATTCTTTGGTGGCTTAAGAATTCTGGATTTCCACTGAGACCAGCAACAGTGCCAAAATTCCCCACGCTACCACTTTCTGTTTTCAAAGGACCATAAGATATAATACCAGTATGGTGTACTTACTTGGTTTAAGTCATATTGACCTACCATGTTCTTGTGGGAGCAGGTGATAGGACAAGGGGAAAGGGGCCTCAAGTTGTGCCAGGGGAGGTTTAGATCAGATATTAGGAAAAATGTCTTCACCAGAAGGGTTCTCAGTCACTCGAACAGGTTGCTCAGGAAGTGGTTGAGTCACCATCTCTGGAGGTATTGAAGAGACACATAGATGTGGTGCTTAGGGTCATGGTTTAGTGGTGGACTTGGCAGTGCTGGGTTAATGGTTGGACTTGACCATAAAACTCTTTTTGAACCAAAACTACTCTATGATTCTGTGTTGTGGGAATTTCTTACTTAACTAAAAAAAAACCATCACCTCAGGAAGCAGGAAATAAATGCTGCTTTTCTTGCCCTTTACTCTAAAACTGCTCTCCCTGCCGCTGTCATCTTCAGTGTTAGCAAAGGACTGACACCTGGCAGCAAGGATATTGGACACAGTGTATATTGGTGCCTTTTTGTGCAGATATAATTTCTGTTTGCTCCAGCGAGGTAAATTTTGTGGCAGAAATTCCATAGAACAGTACAAATATATGTGCATTAGATGTGCAGCTTGGTAATTCCCCAACAGAGGTGACAGAATCCTCATCCTTTATCTGGAGCTTCTGTAGGGGCGTTGGTCTCTTTTTTTTGCCCATGTAACGCAGCTAAATTTGACCTGGATCACCAGAGGGCACTGCTGGGTCTCTTTAGGGGTCCATACTTTTGATCTGTGCTTGGGAGTTCCTTGATGACTATGCAGGAGGGTGGATTTTTTTCATAACTTACTTTCTGTTGATACCTTTTCTCCTTCTTGATCCAGTAAGTGATCAGGAAAGAGAATTACAGAAGATACATTTCCTGGGGTTTGGCGTGGGCGCCACCCTCTTTTCCCTCTTACTATGGCAACCTGACTCATGTATTCCTTCTTCAGACAACTAAGATATGTTTCATAGGCTAATATTTAGGACCCACAGTTTCCTAGTGATCAACAGAAACATCCACTTCCATGTGGCAACTCAGTGCTTCTGTTGGACAACATGAAAATCGCATTGCCTGGGAGTCGATACTGTCTCAGTAAAGGGAGATTATTGCATCTATTGATATTTTAAAACTTATTATTTTACACTATAAACTCACTTAGTAATAAAAGAATGTTCAGGAAAATTTTGTTTGCAAAAGACTATCTGTTTGAGTCTTCATCTTAGAGAACATTTACATTTTGCACTCTGAAGTTATTCAGAACCGTACGTTTCTTCTGGATGCGACTGTAGCGACAGGAAAGAAAACTTGTAATGTAAATCATTATTTCATTAATTTGAGCCTTATTATTTTACTTGCACAAGTGTGAGTACCATGAAGTTTAGGGCTAGTGAGACAGACTAACATGACAGAACCCTTGCGTATGCTGTGAAAGTTACTTCACTTCAGCCGGCTGCCTGGAGGTAGTGCTGGTTTTGGTGTTATCTGCCATAAGCACCTCAGTGGTATATCTGTTACCAGTCTATATTAGCACGAGATTGCTGCCAGTACTTGGGAGTGACAGCATGTGCAGAATTAGTATGTGCCAGCCGGCGTGTCCCAGCAAGGCTGGGGGCTTGGGAGTTGAGGGCACAGTTAGATAATCTGTGAGGCTGGGCTAATTCTGCTGGAAGGTGCTGGAAGCCGTGTGCATTTGTTTTTCGACTGTTATCCGTGGAGGTTTGTTATCCCTTTCCTGAATGTGGTGGTCTCTCATGACAGGCGTCTTTGCTAGGGCTGGGGGAGTCAGGCTGCATCTTCTGTGAGAGTGGGAATAAATACTGCGTCTCATTTTTGACGAGTGTTTGGAACAGAATGTTAATAAACCAAGATGATGAAGGAAGTGGAACATCTTCCTTATGAGGACTGGCTGAGGGAGCTGGGTCTCTTCAGCGTGGAGAAGAGGAGACTGAGGGGTGACCTCATTAATGTTTATAAATATGTAAAGGCTGAGTGTCAGGAGGATGGATCCAGGCTCTTCTCGGTGTTGGTTAGTGATAGAACAAGGGGAAATGGTTCCAAACTGGAACATAGAAAGTTCCATCTTAATGTAAGGGGAAACTTTTTCACTGTGAGGGTGACAGATCACTGGAACAGGCTTCCCAGAGAGGTTGTGGAGTCTCCTTCTCTGGAGACATTCAAGACTAATCTGGACATGTTCCTATGTGATCTAGTCTAGATGATCCTGCTCGGGCAGGGTGGTTTCGGACCGGATGATCTTTTGAGGTCCCTTCCAACTCCTAATATTCTGTGATTCTGTGATTCTTTAGCCGTGGAACAAAAACAGGCAAATCTGCACCTCAGCATTCCTAGTTATTGCAGTGATATTGGTATCTCTTACATTAAAACTCCGTGGGACATATTCTAGGAATTAATACTAAGTGGTTTTCTGCTGTTGTGGGAAAAAAACTGTTGAAGGTTGTTCCTCTGTAAATAATAAAAGACTGATTTTATGAATTTTAGTTGGTAAATGGCTACTTAATTGTAAAAACTGCAAGAACCCATGGTGTTCTCTTTATAATAATGTTTCATGGTTTAAAATGTGCTGCACATCAAATATGTGATGTTCAAAACCTCATACATAAAATACTGTCTTCTTTTTTGGTGTCTGTAAGTGCTTCACTAGTCACTACAGCTGAAGAGCGTAAGATGTGGGCACAACTACAAAAATTCAGATTAGATGCACAGATGATCTCTTCGTTAATTTGCTTTATTCTGCTTAAGTGAGAAAGTCATATCTAATAAAGGAGTGTACAGCAGATTCTTTGATCATCTTTCATGTCTGAGAACACTTTTTTTTTTTCCCCATTGCTTTTTAGGCACAATTAGTATTCATTTAGGTTGTGGCCTGACACAAAAATAGATGTTTAAGATGGATAATTTTTAACCTTTACACCATACTCCTGTTGTAGGGGACTTACAGCTTTCACACACTTTTAGGTATCACATTTAAAGGCTCTCTGACCTGATTGGGCCCTATGAATAAGCGAATACCTAGAACAGATATGTAAATTTTTATTAACGTTCATCTTGCCATCCACATTTGAACTCTAGCATCTTTTGATGTTGGATACATTTGTTTATTGTATTTCTCAGAACTGAGAAACTCACAATTCATTGCAATTTAATTAATTTTGGGTATTCTTTCACTCTTACTATGCCACTGTGATTGGATTACAGGTATTACAGTATTTTGTTTTAATCATTTTTATAATTCTTTCACATGTGGAACATCTTTTTCTTAATGAGTGGGAGTCTCAATAAAATTCAGTTTTGGCCCATTTTAATAAAAAGCTTCCATTTAAGTATGTTATCCTGCTCTTGTGTAGCTGGTCCTGTTGACGATTGGGAACTAGATGAATGTATATTCAAAAATGCAAATCCTTTAGGCTGTTAAATGATACATCTTGTAAATTTGTAAGCACACTGCGAATAATGCAGCTTGTGATAAAGATTTTCTGCTCTGCAGATGCTCTGAGTTGTGTGATCATCTGAAAGGGATTAATGCAGAATTCAGCTTGTAATCATCTGAGTTACCAAAAATACGTAAAGGTACTAGGGACACTTTCTGTTAATAACTAAGGGTGCTGTCAGGTCTTCTGAGATTTGACAGATGCTGACACCCATGTAAGCAGGGTTTCCTGACCAGCAAGCAATCCAAGCAGCACAATAAGGTGCTTGCTTACTCAGTGGACCTCGCTATTTTTATAGCAATCCGTGTGAGACTTTCTGGCTGAGGGTACAAGAATGTAGAGCACATTCCATTAAATAGTGTTTTTCCAACATGTCCGTAACTGTGGCAGATTGCTGTCGTGAGCCTCCCTGTTTCTTTCGCCAAGGCACGCCACAAACGAAACTGCATTGATCAAAATAGAAGTCATTTCTCTTAAATTCAGAGGTACTCGAGTTAGATACTATGCCAAACAGCTAGCTATTGATGACATGAAAATATTTTTCTGGCAAATTCTCTAGATTTTAAGTGAAGATGAGGATTTTTTTTTTCTTTATGTATATCTGTAAAATAAGAGCATGAAATTGAAAACTTCCAAGGCGGTTGTCTGAGATACTCCTCTGCTTTTGCCTTGGACTGAAAACAGCTAAAGTAAACAGAGGGTTTTTTCTTTTAAACTATCTTGTCATGTTCTTCAGTTGGACACTGTTTAGCATCTAGGTTGTCACTCTGGAGATAGCTGAGCATAGATTACTATTTACAGAAAACTTATGTGATTTTAATAACTGTTGGACTTTGTATAAACTTACATAAAAGGAGAAACCAGGCTTGCAGCAATAGTAACAAAACAGATAAAGGTCATTCCACGTAAAATTAATGATGTGGTAAGGAGTGGGAAGCAACTGAAAGCCAGCAGGTAGGGTACTGCTCCTTCTGTTAACAGTATAGATCAGCAGGTTTTCTCTTAAACCTGCGACTTTACGAAACTTTAAAATTGCTCAGTCCGTGATCAAAGATGGAGTTTTGTTAGAATGACAACTGCATGTTTGACATGTTTATATATCAGTCACTTCTTAAACTGTTTCAAAAGTTCTTCCTGGTCAAAAAAAAAAAAAAAAACCTAACTAAATATCAGCCACCCAAACAAAAGTCCAGTGCAAAGTCACGTATCCACTTAATATCACAAAACATAGAACTGTAAACAGGCACAAGAATACAAACATCTGCACTTCATTCCAGAAATCTGGTTCCTACACACAGTGTTATAATCGTAATAAAGGATTCAGAGGTTAATGAGTTGGGGAAGAAGCAGCTGGTCAGAATTACTTCCCTTAATATCGAGACAATGAAGATAAGGTAAAATCCTTTAGCTTTTTTCCTCTTATAGGTGCAGAGATTACATAGCATGATCACTGTTATGTCCACCTCTTAGTTTTAGAACTGGCACCTCTCCAGCCCCGGCAGAGAAGTGCAGCTCTGAGCTATCTGGATTAGCAGGCGTTGTGTTTAGTGGGTGCTATGGTTACATGGTAGGGACATTACAAGGCCCACAACTGGGCTGTTAGGCAGAAAATTGAAAGTTGCATGGAGTATCTGAGGCACGGCCTTTACGTGCTTTATTGCTTAGAATTATCATGAATTCTTTTCTTTTTAAAATGGTTTGATTTCTTTTTTTTTTTAAAATACTTTTAATATTCTGACGTGTACGCTAACAGGTGTGGGAAAAGTTGATCTAGAGTAGTTTGTAGAAGGTACGAGTTTTTTGCTGATCTGTAAAATATGATGCAAGAGCACATACCAGTTTTTTGGAGCACACCCCCAAAAGATCTGCTCAGAAAATTACTCTTCTGAAGACATCATGATATATTGTTAGCAATCTGCAGGAATATTTGCTTTTCAAATAAACCCACTGTTCTTATAATGGTCATGCACATGTTTTACACAATTTACTTAACACTTTCTTTTTTTTTGCTAAGAATCTTAAATGAGGTTTGTAAAATCATAAAGCTGCAGTGTTCAGCTTACTGCCAAAATAATACTAAAGGTTACATGTTTCTGTTTATTTGTAACATTTCTCTCAGAAGACACTGTAAAAATGTGAAAGCTGGTTTCACTTAAAACTCAGTTTTTCAAGGCAGCGTATTTAAAAACCCCCACTGTGGCCTAACCGTATGACAGCCGCTTTCTGCACTTCTGCTGGTTAAGAGATGCAGTTCTGTAATTTACCTTACCTGTGATTTCCCACTGCCCGCGTTGGAGATTTTCATAGGCTTAGTAGTACTAATAACAACAATAGTAATAGCCAATTTGAGAGTGCTGTTGATACTTCTAATGAAGAGAACCAGTCACTCAAGCCCGAAAGTGAAACTAAAATTCCTGCTCTTATTTAGCTGGAAGTGATTTAGATCACTGACTTAACTAAACACGATTTTGGATTTATTAATAAAAAATATATATAATCAATTAAAATTTACCTTGTTTCAAGCTTTTAAAAATGTTTAGCAGTGATGTAAGAGGTTGAAAACTGGATTTGAAAATAGGTTTGTGCACATAATACACATATAATACATATTTCCAGAAAATTTCAGAAGTATTAATTACGAGATTTAGCAAGCCTGCCCCCGATAAGTTGTTGATTGCATTGTCATAAGTGAGCATGTATTGACACCGTTTGAAAATGCATATTTCAGTCTAAAAAAAAATGAGTTTACAATATGAAGTGTTTCAGTTTTTTGGATGCATCCTGTCTTGCTTTACTGAATTTAGGATTATTTATCTTAAAAGCTGACCATAATTGGACAGCTATGTAAAAAATTCATAATTTGAATCTTGCAAATCTGCTGGTATTGAGAATAAAAGAATAACTTCTACATCAAATAAAGATGCAGTAATTTTTAAAGAGCTAGTAAACTTTAAGTAGCAGTATCCCTGCTCACTGCAGGTAGAAATGAACAATCTGGCTGTGTTTGTAGTTTTTTGCATTAATTTCTGATGTGAAAAGGCTGTTACTTTTTCTGCTTGCTACATTGGAAGCTCACAGCTTTGTTTCAGGCAGAAGAATAAAGCAACATTTATAATAAATTGTTTTGGCAATTTAGATGTCTTTAAAAATATTCTGAATGCTATATTTAATTATTCTTTAAACAATACTTTGTGCAATTTACACTGTACCGTGCCATAAAGATTTAAACATCACCTTTAACCTAATCCTCTGATTTGATGCCCTCTATATGACCTGTAGAAACATGTTTTTAGTTATTTGTCTATTGGTGATTATGGTAACGTTAATTATATTATTGAAAAAGTTAATTCAGTAATTGAGATTTTTTCTTAAATTTACCTGAGAAAATTATGACTTGGAAGATTAATTAATTTTTTAAAGAACTTAAAAACATTCAAAATTGCTCTCAGTAATAAAGGCAGGATGATCTATAGTCTCCTCCAATATTGCTTCTGTAGGTGCTTTGTGTTACTTTCTTTTCTGGTATTTTTAGTATTACTTGCTTCATCTCTTACTGTAAAGGGCCCTGATGCACTTTCCCATACCCAGCTAGGATATTTCTTTAATTACTATCTGTGATACACATACTGACCATCACCGTTGTCTGTGGAGTCTGAATGACTGTACAATTCTTTTAGCATAATGCTAGTTTAGGAAGTTACCAGATAATTAGAGGACATGCCATAGCAATTCCTCTTTGTAACCATATATATGAAGCATTTCTGTAGGGGGATAAAATCAGTACTTGTAAAGATTCAAGTTTTTATTTCATATAGAGATGACTGAATTTTTGATTAATAGAGTAATTGTGTATTTCTAGGTTTGATGTTTATTTAGATGATTATACAAAGTGAAAGCTATTTATTCTGCTGAGTTTACTAGCATCACAAATGAAAATTAGAGAAGTAACAGACAAAACTGCAGGCAAGGAATCCAGATTGCACTATATGCATTAAATATGTTGATATGTAAGTTAGTCAGAATTTTAAGCAATTTCACCATATGCAGCAATGAGGCATTTCTCCTTCATGTTTACTGTGTAGGAATTCTTCAGTTGGTAGCACACTGTACATTTGAAAAAGTCTTCCAGTACATAATGTAGTTTGAAATCTTTCAAGGATCTCCTGAAACCAGAGCACATTCCCAAGGCTTTCTGAAGCTGGCTCTCTCTTGTAGGTGTGAATAGAGATAGTTCCCCATCTGAGAATGGGTGAATTCTTCATTTGAGCACCTAAGACGTTGATGTAAAATTTGTGTGTTTCCTGTT
Organism: Heliornis fulica; assembly: GCA_013399135.1. NCBI lineage: Eukaryota > Metazoa > Chordata > Aves > Gruiformes > Heliornithidae > Heliornis > Heliornis fulica. The sequence continues at coordinate 14,301 of VXBZ01007468.1, read as the reverse complement.
GCCTCTGAGAAGCTGTAATGTTTATGAAGAAAGGAAACTGCAGCTGCATGTTATTCAAATTCCTTTTAAGAGAAGGCACATGAGGCAACTGCTGCTGAGAAGGTTTCAACTTTATAACTTAAAATGCAAGAGCAGTTGGTATCCATAGTCACAACACTACAAATGTTAGGCTGCTGCAGAAGGAATGAAAATACTTCCCTTGGTTCCCATTTGCCATAGGGGAGGAATCCTGTTGCAATTCCCAGAGGAACATGCTGTAAGAATGCTCTTTTGGCTGATAATAGTGAGGTGTTTATAAATACAGAAGCTGAACTGTGTTAAGAAACTTCTTGGCAGTTTGCAGAACATTTGCTGGTTTAAGTTTAAAACCCATATTATGAAAAGTAATGAACCAGAGATTGCATTCAAATTCACTTAGAAGGGGATATGTTGAGACATTGCTCATTTTACTTATATGATTCATCCCCAATCTTCCTATGGTGTTGTGTCACAATGTAAGAAAAAGTGTGGTAGCACTCTACCAATTCAGTTACACAACAAAGGGAGGATGCAAGCCTGATACCACCCTGATATCAGTGTGCTTATTGTGGTTTGTAAACTGAATGTAGTAGAGCTTCAATCTTCTGGTTTTCATAGTAGAAAATTTGAGAGAGCTTATTAGGCATTCTGATAGCTTTGTTAAGGGTAATGCATGTGGATCATGACCGATATTATTCTCTACATTAAGAGACATGATGGGATGTGGTCCTCTCTTCCCACTGAGACATGGGTGAAATCAAGTATTTCAGCAGAGATCTATTTCTCATGATTTCGGAGTCTTAGATCAGACCTATTTTCTGCTTTTTAAGATGAATGAGATATTGATAATTTTAACATCGTCTTCCTGACTGTTTTTCTGGACTGAGAATTACCCAGTGTAAATGCCTTTGTTGAGAATTGAAGAGGAAGTCTGACCTTTCAAGAAAAATCTATGCTTCTTTTCTGATGTCCTTCTGGCATATCTCTAACTTCCCAGGGGCTCCACAAGTTTAGGAATGTTTCTATATGAATAATCTTTTCAAACCCAGCCTATTGAAGATAGCTTTGAGACTTCTGTTTCTTCAGTGTTTTCTTACTCCAAAGGAGTTATTCATCTAGATCCCGGGAAGTTTGTACACTGCTCAGCTTTGCATCAGACCTTCTCACAATAGGTCGTACAGTTTTTCAGCCTTGTCTATCCCTTATTATTTGAAGTATCATTCCCAGCAAGAAAGAACATATGATAGAGTGCTTATCCAAGTCAACTGTGGTCCCCAACCTGTTGTGCAGGCTTCCAGCTGGATTATTCAGGCTGTCTTTTAGATCTTGAAGTTTAGTCACTTCTCCATCAGGATACTTTTGTTTCGGTTTCAGTCAGCTGTCTGGCTGGTGCAAAATTGTTTGATTTTCACTGATTTTGCAGTCCTGTTATCCTGCAAGGAACAAAAAGTTTAGATAGTAAAACAGACAATTTGAGGATTTCCCTTTCCAAGAAAACAGTCTTCATGATATGCAGCCTTCCCACAAAGAGAGTTGAGAACACCTATATGCAGGTAGAAGGTTTTGGACAAAGCTCTTCCGTAAGCAACTGCAAGATTTTACTCAGCAATCATTCTGCCAACTGTTACTTCCCTCCCTCTCTTGCAAGAGGTCTTTGTCCATTGACATGTGTTTTCTTAGTGGTTTTCCTCTGTGTGGCCTTTGGCTGAAGTCCTCTGTGCAGAAGTTTCTGTGTGGAATTTGGAGGATATTTTAAAATCAAACTGTGCTGCAGGATTGTGCCTACAGTGACTAGAGCTCATTTGTTGCATATCTAAAGACTTCAGCATCTTTATCAATTAATGTATCTGTAAACAATGTATGGAGTGCACATACTGGTGATACTTATACGTGTGTATACATACTTACCAAGAACAACGTAATCATAAAAATCTACAAATAACACTGTGTTTGGAAAAGAGGTTCTGCCATTGCAGTTTGTCTAAGGCTTTAAAATCTGTGACCAGGTGGTTTGGACTTGGACTTGTCCAAAACCCCTTTGCTTAGGAGTTGACTGTAGTAAACAGGCAATCATTTAAAAATGAAGAAAAGAAAATTACTTAACCAGAAAGTGAAATTCAAGATACACATGTGTATACATTTTTACTTCTGTGCTCTCTGCTCTGGGATTTGGAGAATGTATAACGCTTTTGGCATAGAGCACAGATTGATTCAAGGAGCATAAATACCGACTGAATGGTATTGTGAAACAGAAGTTTCTGGGTTTAAATGCTTAAAACTGACCCCTTTGATGGACCAGTGCTACGTGCAATGTTCTCAGTATCTGTGCACACAGGGAATTTATGTGGTGGTATATATGATATTTTCTGTTTTATTGCCTGTCCCTTCCTTCCTACTGAACACTGAGCTCACGCTTTTCCAGAATGAGCAGATATCTTATTTTCTGAGTCAAAGCAGTCAGCTCAGTTAGGAATTTACATCTAAAATTAAGATAGGACACAGTGATACCATTAGGAAAAAGAAGTTTATTGGTATTGAGTCAGGTGGAATACTTCGTGAATTCTTCAGTCAGACCTGCTCTTGATTACTCTGCATAGCTCAGCAGAGTTGGTCACCGCATTCATCTCCTGCAGTGTCTTGGGCAGCGCAGGTCCCTGAAGTGCTCTGCCATCTTCCATAGTGAAAACTACCATGTTTTCCTGTTGTTGTTTCTCTTCACCTAATTATTCGATCTCAAATTTTTTATCTATTAAAATCCCTCTCTTATCCCTTATAGGTGGCAGAATTTCTTTAAAAGCCTTTGATGAAACCCCCTGTGGAATTTGTGTAGGGAATTCCAGTAGACTGTGTACCTAAATCTGATTTGTCCCTGTCCTTGTTGATTCCTTAGGACACTAGGTTTAAGCCATAGTATTCCTTATTTTGTAATTAAATTTGTTCACAGTTTTGTTGTAGAATAGAATATGGTGCAAATGTAGTGCTAGACTCTTGAGATCAAATGAAAGAAGGGAGATTTGCTGCCCTACTTTCATTTCTAATCTCAGTCCACTAAATATAGCAATTAGCAAAATTTAACAGAAATATCCATTCAAGTGTTTTATTTTTAGTCTGCTTGAGATGTCTGTTTTCAGTAGTTCACCAGAAATCCATTCCATGGAATTACTGCATTGTACAAGTGAGACTTAAAGCTGTTGTAATCTGAAAAATATCCATCCCAGATAGTAAAAAAGGATTGAGGAGGTCTCAGCTGAGTATAGCAAACAAAAATTGCGTGCAATGGCCACAGTTTCTTCAGAGTACCAAACAACTTTTTACTTTAACAGAGTGTACAGGCTCCCCTTGATTCATAAAGGTGCGTAACTGTGAGTTGTTGTGGTTCTGTACAGAAAAGGAACAACCTTGACATTGCAACATGTACTTGAACTCTTTTGTCACAGAGCTAAATGAGCTAAATTTCTTAAATCTTTGGTAGCATTTAAAAAACCTGGTCATGTATGATAAAATTAATGTAGTTTATGACATTAGTTAGAGATCTCAGTAATCTTTGTCATACAAGTGTTTGTGGTGGTAATAGATACAGAAGCAGAACTCTATAGCTGTCAGCTTGAAAGCTATTTTTTTTACATGTGAAAGTACTGTGATGCTAGCAGAGCAGATCTTATCCATGGAGTTTCATAATAAACACAGTCTGAGGACTTAAAATCAGGTTGATGATTAGATGTATAATAGATGTATAATGTTCTAAAGGAACTTTGGGGAGAAAAACCAAGCAACAAAGGGACCAGACTTCAGTAGATGCCTCTGTGAACTGGTCAGTTGTAAGCACCACTTGGTTTCTGAATACCCACTTGCTTGGCGCTGTCTCCAGTAACAGCCTCTGCTTGGACTCAGTTTGGGCCACCCTGCATTTTCTGAGTGGAAATGTTACTCTCTGGGCAACTTGAGCATTGTATTTCTCCCAATTTTTTTAGTGAATAAATCAAACCAAATGTTGAAACATGCAGTTTTTCACTCAGGGATAATGTAGTTTTGAATTCTGTTTTGCTTTCTATCTGCATAGTCCTTTCTGTCAGTTGAATTAGAGCTCCTCATTCTTAGAGTAGTAAGTATGATGTTTAAACACATGAAAAGGACCTTAGAGTGAACATGAGGAAATGATACTTTAATGAGATATTCTTTCATTAAACCCCTGAAAATTCAGGAAGAAGTGCTGTGCATAGGAATATTGCTGTTATGTTTTCATAGAGATGATTCAGTAATCATGCAAATAAAGCTGACATCTCTGTACACTACAGCTGCCTACACATTTCCTATTTTTCTTGATTGCTATTGCCTTTTAAGCTTTTTCCCTGGACCCATATCACCATATTCTCTAATGGAAATTAAAGTTTTTCAAAAATGAATTTGGAAAACAAAGCAACCTTTCAAGACTTTTTTTCCTTTTTTTTTTCTTCCCCAAAACATATTAAACGAGTTAAATCTAAGTAAGAATTGTATCTGAGCACGTCAAAGCGTTTTTCCTTTAGACAAAATACTAACTCGACTCAGTTCCGTTTTAACAGGAACGGGCAGAGCTGATTTGATATACCTTGCTTCAGACTGATTTGCAGATATGTGGCTCCTTGTACTTTAGAAACATAATGCCTGACATATAGCCCTTTGTGTGTATAGCAGTTTTGTGTTCTAACTCATTATGTCACTTTTTAGATATGACTCTTTGTTATAATTCCCTAATTAAGTATTTGTGAGTATTTGGGAATGAATATCAATGGATATAACCCTAACAATTGTTTCTCAGAAGGTTCAGTTGAAATTAGGCCCATGTGATTTAGAGTTAAAATTAACACAACTCACTCCGCTACATTTAAGTTTGCTACTAGTTACAGTAGGTACTTAGCTGTGGTACTTGTACATCTGATTTCTATCCCTGGGTCCTGCTGTGTAATTTAATAACTTCACTTCTCTGCCTCGCTACCTCTCTTTTAAAAATAAAAATAATGATGCTGACCTCTTTTGTTTCAGGACTTAATGCTTTTCTGCTATAAACCTCAGTAGGAGAGTTACAAGGTCATGATAGCAGAAATATATTCTTACTCAAAGTTTCCAAAGATCAAAAGTTGTTTGTTTTTTTTTTTTTTTTTAAAGGCATAGTGTTAAAGTATTGTGGTGTTCATGGGTTTGAGCAAAGAGTAACTGTTGTCTGAAAGAACTGTGTCCGATATTAAAGACTGAAGCACCTTAGTTCATGGGAAAATGTTACTCCATTATTTCTCTTTTAATGAAATATTCTCATATTAGTCTGAGCAACTAAACTAGTTGATCTTGGAGTTGTTTTAAGCACTTGGTGGATGTAAAACTCTACGAAAGTAGACTAGACTCGCAGATTTTCTCTGAGAGAAAATTGGAATAATGTTTACATAAAAGGCCATCTGTAATCATTCAAGTCAACCTTGGATAGGGAGACATGCAGACATATATTTCACTAGCTAGACAAAATTTATTAACTTATTGTAGCTGGTATAATGTAGAAATAATTTTTCACAATCACATAAACTTTGATGTAGATTGAAATATCTGTTTCCCTGGCTCGACAATTCAGGATGAAATGCAGGACTCTGTCTCTTAGATAAGCTGATTATTTTGTGAGACAATCATATTGCCTTGTCATTGATACTCCAAAGTGGACAAAAAGTTTCCATGTTTAATTTTTGTGCCTTGGAACTTCAGTCTCTAACTTTTGCTTCATCTCTTGTTCTTTGGCTTGGGATGTGACTGAAAATGGCTGCAGTGCCATGGGATAGCTAAGTGGTAAAGCCTGTTTGGAATGTGGGCGAGCGAGCCATTTTGGCAGAAGGCAGAGTAGTAAAGAGCACTCTTTTTCCCTTAGTTGACTCCCAGGCTAAAATTAAATGGAGCTAGATATTTCCACATTTAGCAATTTACAATGCATCTGTTCTGAGTCAACTAGAAAGAACTAATTACCTATATACTTTTACAGAAAAGAAGTCTTCATTTGGGTGTAATATTCAGATCTATATTTTTATAGTATGCCTTAGTGAAAATGCCCTTCAAAACAGTAAGATAATAAGTGAAAAGAGTATCTCTTCTTTCTGTTATCCTTTAAATAGTTGGATACTAAATTAATGATGCTAACTCAACCTGTATCAGCACCTGCTTATCATTCACATGGCCTGAGACACCTAGGAGTCATGAGCTCAATGCAAAAATAATTCACTGTGCAGTTTATATAGCAAGATGGTGTAATGTTTTCCTTAGTTACTTAGTTACTAAAAATAAATAAAACTTGTCAGAATTAGTTTTTATTGTAGATCGTTCCCTTTGTTCGTATTTGCGATCCCTCCCCAACAGAAAGTGTACATGAACTATAACTTAAACTTCAGTTTCTTGTAAAGGTTTCTCAGTTCATTTTGCAGGGGAATAGCTAAGATGTTTTGCTGAAAGTTTTTACTGTAAACAGCAATATAGATGTGTTTGGATTCTGCATGCAACCAGAGCAGAATTTGGAAAGAATTCTGCCACGATCATCCTTTATTATTGCAGAGATAAAATATATTTTTCTGCACATAAATAGTTAGGCTGCTTCTCAATGTGTGCTGCATCATAGTATGTCATTGTTGTGCTCAATGTTGAGTTTCAGTAAGTAAATTTAGGACTGAACTATTACTCTCTACTCTTCCTAGTAAGTTTCACCAGAATGTTGGGAGTCATTCAGTAATGCAAAGTTTAATCTTTCACAGGGTTCTTATATCTCCAAAACCACAGCTGTTTTGCCAAATGTTGCTATCTCCCTTCTCCTTCCCAAGAGCTTGTTCACCTCTGCATTCCCCTTCCACCATGCTGCTGCCTTCATCCTTTTCTTCTGTGTTTGTGATATTCAAAGCCCTTTCCTGTTCTTTCATCACCGCTGAGCATCCCTCAGCACCACCACTCTGCTGCTCGACTCTGCCCCATTTCACCCATCCTGCCTCCTCCTGTCCATCCAATCTGGCCTCTTTCCTGTGTTACATCACCCAGGTGTCCCCATCTGCCTCACCAGAAGTGCACCATATTCCCTTTTCATCCTACTTGTATACTTGAATTTCCCTCTTGAACGAGAGGGTAGGGCTAGAGCATCAGGCTTGGGACCCCTCTGCTCTCTGCTCCTCCAGCAGAGGCAGCAAAGCCAATGTAGGAGGCTACAGGTTATCCTCTGCAGGCCCCCCTGTACTTCGGGAAGACAAATGCTATTGCTTCAGCTGTCATCATCGAAGGAAACTTCACAAGCAACTCATCTGCAGGATGAGAATGCCAAGCGCAGCTGTGCTCTGCTGTTCGTCCTCCTACACTGCCCACCTGCAGCAGCCCTTTGGTTTGTTCCTTCAAGGAGAGAGCTGGAAGTTGGGGACGAAAGAAATTATTTTTCCCAAAACACACCTGGCAAATGACACCATGACTTTGAGGAAATTCTCAAACATTCAAAGATGGTGTTGGCATGTTGTTGGGTTTCATTCTTATTTTCAGGTCATTTACTAGATAGAGGTAAGAGATAATGGGCAAGTACTGGGAATTGGAAAGGAAACCTGCTGCTATGGACTAGGGTCTGTTTTTTCTGAAATCTAAATTTAATTAAAAGGAGAAAAGGGGAGGGACGAAAAGAATGTTCACCACAATCTTAATGAAATCCAGGAAACTTGAGCACTGTGCTTTGACAGAAGCAAAATAGCAATTAATTTTTTTCTGAGACGTGTAAGGAGTCTGCTGCCAACTTACAGCTCGGTCCTCACATCAGTGAACCCTTCCTTTAAAACTGGTGTGTGTGTGTGTGTTCTTATTTCTTGGCATGAAAACACAAGTTTGAGAGAGGTTTTTTTGGGTGGGAGGATGCTACTCTGAGGAACTTTTGTTTGACTACATGGTTACTTGTTTTGAAGAAAGCTGTTTCACAGAAAAGAACTTTATGTAGGTGATTAAACTTCTCTTGGAATATGGTGGCTGAGTAGCATATACAGTAGTAAATTTCAGTAATTCAGTGTGACAGAAGTGCCTTGGTTGGAGGCCAAAGTTACCTGACAGTCAAATTGAAAGGCAAGTAGTGCAATTGCTTATCTGACTACTTGTGCTGGGTTTTCTGAGTTGGGGTTTGTTTGTTTGTTTGTTTTTTCCATCCAGATACATGCTATCAAGGTCAAAAAGCAACTGAAAGAATAAACTCTTTTCCTCTCTGTTCTACCTTATTGTAGTGCTTTGTGATTTATGGCAAGTGTGATTTCATTGAAGCGAAAAGATAGTTTCAGTTCAAACATGACTTACTTGTATTGAACTCCATAGTTTTCACTATTTTTTTTGCAGTAATCAAGAAACTAAATTGATTAAATAGCAACACATGCTACAGTAACACTTCTGCCCCTCCACCCCCCTTTCCTTTTCAGGAGTCTTATAAATGTGAGACTTTTTGTAGACTTTGCCTGTAGGCTGACTTTATTTCTCACTTTTTGGGAGGTCCCTGACTCCCACTTGTCATATCACATATACATTAAATCTTTCATTAATTATTGCTGACAACAGGCAGTATCTCTTAAAGGTACAGGACTCTCTTCTTTTGGCATCCAAGTATCTTGTAAAAGCTAATGATTGTAGCATATACCTTATCTGTCTTCTATTACCCTCTGCTTCCTTTTTCTGGTGTTCTCCATATCCTGCCTCAAGGAATATTCACTGTTCTTCATACTTCCATGTTACCCTTTTGCTTTATGCTTGACATCGGGTTTACTTTAAATTGCAGATTTATTTCTAAGGTTTATTATTGACATTTAAAACCATCAGATCACACAGACTGGTGTGTGCATAGGAGTTTCTCACAGTGTGTGTTCCAACTCCAAGCCTGTGCTAGGCAGATGATTTATCTTCTTGTATTTCTTGATTGCCACTTTCCCATTGTACTCATCAGGATTTCCTTGTGTTGCTCCAGGTTGGAGGGTCTTCTGCCATTTGGAATTCAGATGGTTTTAAGATTTTTTATTGCATACAATAAATTAATTACTTACAGAATCTTTTTTTTCCCCGCTTATGATTTTGGAGCTGTAGAACAGGTTTTGAGGCTTTGACAGGGTTTTGGAAAGTACACTGAACTGTGACAAGCTTTCTGAATTTATTTGAATTTATTATTAAATTCAGATTGCTGCATAATTATAAACTCTGTATATACTTATGCTTATATATATGTATATATAATACTCTGTAAATGCACATTGTTTTAGGAACTATGATTCACAGAATATTAGGAGCTGGAAGAGACCTCGAAGGTCATCCAGTCCAACCCCCCTGCCTGAGCAGGATCATCTAGAGTAGATCACATAGGAATGTGTCCAGATTGGTCTTGAATGTCTTCAGAGGAGACTCCACAACCTCTCTGGGCAGCCTGTTCCAGTAATCCGTCACCCTCACAGTGAAAAAGTTCATCCTTATATTAAGATGGAACTAATTCCTTGAATTATAGAACTGCACTGTGTCTAGAATTTGCTGCTGGGACCTTCCAGTAACCAGGATTTCTGTTTTGAATTTATTTCATTATGACTTTTATTTATTTGTTGCAGATTTGCAAAAATTTATTTGAAAAGATAGTTGCCTATCACTACATTCCACACTTTTTCAGTATAATCAGTATCTTTGTGGTATGTTAATCTATTTGTTTCTGAATTTTACAGCTCTGTAGTTAAGTTTTGCTGCAATAAATACTTAATCGATGGTATTAAAACATCACTAGTACATCATCAGATTTTTAATGCAGGTGTAACAAAAATAGTGCTTTATGAATTGGGTTTTAGTGTGCCTGACTTGTAAGATTTCTGGATACTGAAAATAGTTTTCCTCCTATTTTGAGCTGTAATGTTTTCAATGTGCATTTTTCTTCTCAGGCATAAGAAAACTAGAAGTTTACTGTTACGAAATGAAGATCTAGTAGCCCTATCATATTTGTAGGACTTCAAACGTGATACTGAAAGAAAATAAGATGTACTGTAAACCTCTGGGATAAAATCATAAGAGCTCACAGTACTGAGAAGACCAATGTTACAACAGTTCAAAATTTTGCCCTATTCTACTGAACTAACCCAGTAAAGAGTATTCGTGACCCCATTTACATAAAAAGTGTTTGTCCTGAGTAGCTTTGGGCAGAAGACTAACCTAAAGTAGACGTGTCTTTTTTAAAAGAACCCACTGTCTTAGACCAAGTTTTTCTTTACTGAGATTGGGGGGAATCATGCATTATAGTCTTCTCTTTCTGTCAAGGGTCTCATTGATTCATTTCTTGCGTAATGTTATTTTTGGCCAAGAATCTGAGGAAGCATGTTGTGTGTATTCAGTTACACACACAACTTTTTGAAAACAGGCATTTTTCTTGGCAAAAAATTGTAAAAAGCAAATCAAAATTAATTCTCTGCATTTTTTGTGTGCATGTCCATAATGCTGGCAGTGCTGTCAAGAGTCTCACTTTCAGGAAGGTATTGAAGTTTATATTTTAATTACTGCTCTTGATTAGAATTTAAAGTACATATATCTCAAAGTCCAATCCAAACAAAAGTCTGCATCAGAAATTATTTTTGTGCAAATAAAATGAATACATAAATGGAGATTCTTTAGTAGATAACTTACGTTCTCTCTTGTTTTCTATGATGCATAGGTGCAGTATTCTTGTCCAGCGTACAAGGATTAGCAATTAACATTGATCCAGTCCTGTATACTTGGCTTATCTACCAACCTCAGAAACGAGCTAGCAGACACATTCAGCAGGTATGTATTTTTGGGGGGAAAGGAGCAGGGAGAGGGAAAACTTTCTATTCCATACATACCAGTAGTGAATTCTTGTTCTATGTATTTGTTTTCTGTCACCCTATAGTCTGCATTAACATACTGATGATCCTACGATGAATTATTTAAAATGTTAAGTTTTGCATAGTAAAATTTCCATTTCACAATATTTTCATTTATAATGTTTAATTTGAAGAATAGAGAGGCCTTTTTTTTGCGGTCGCTGTTGAATTGGTATTTCGCAACAAGTTTTGACTACTGAGACCTCATAAGCCTCCTGAATCTGAACAGTAAATCATGTTTTAACCACCTGGGGAGATCTATCAAATAGTTGCTTAACCCCTTATATAACCATTACTTTTATTAAAATCTATTTTAATATGAGATAAATCATTGAGTTGATAATTTGCCAAAAGTGAATGCTGTAGCAGATACTTTATATAATGTCAAACCACATATTTATATGTGATATGCCTGGAAAAGACAGAAAATAATGCTGTGGGTCTGTCTGGCACATTGTTTTCTTTGACGTATTCTTGACCAGAAAGACAACAGGTTTTGCCTGATCATAACTGTGGTTTGGCAAACCAGTAGAATGGTAAAGCTTAAATTTGCCATAATTGATCAAACTATTGGTTTGTATGGCCTGATGTTCTATCTCAGTTATAAGTGGTTGATTATTAAGCAGCCAATACAAGAATCTTTTGATATTTGTCTCAATTATAGAGCACTATGCACATCAGGGAAGTTTCATACTGGGCCTTTGAAGTGGAGGATTAACATGATCTGTAAACGTTTCTGTTTCTTGTGTGTAAACGACCTTGTTAAACAGTAATTGTCAAACATAATTTTGAGTCCTGCTAAGCTTGTTGTGCATCAGTGCCATCTGAAAAACTTCAATATGTGAATTGCTGCTTTATTGTTTTAATAACTTCACACTGGTTTTAAATATGTTGACTTATTCTTCATTCCTGCGTCATAAGTGGAGCAACATGTTTCCTGGTATACCTCTTTTTGAAAACAGAACGTTTATTTACTTTTGCAACACTTGTGTTTCCGTCCAAAATGTAATTTGGCCTGGTTATTTCAAATATTTGTTTTAAGACTCTTTCATAGCAATAAATGTATATAATCATCTGTTACTCACTGGTTTCTCTGGATTGCCCATGTATACCAAGTGACTAGAAAGGCTTAGTAACTGTAATAGGAAACCTACTGTCCAGGGGGTTGATCACCAGTGGCAAAATTTTTAACCAAATTTTGAGTCATGAACTGTTTTGTAATTTGTGTCATTGCCTTATACAACCTGCAAAACTTTTCTGTGATCTACTTCTGATTAAAATTACTGTATCACATTTCTGATGTTATTTAGTGTGACTTAACAATTTTAAATTATATTAAATGTGAATTTATAAACCTGTTGACATCATACTGGTTTCATCATTAAACTGTGATAATAGACTGCATAATAATAAAAGTTACAATATCTGCTTTGAAGAAACTTTATTTGACAAGAAAATTATTTCTGTATTAAACTATCTTAACCAAAGACTTATTTTTCCTTTGTGTAATACTGTAATTACCCTAAGATAAGGATTCTAGTCGAAGTTACGGCCTTGTATATTATGTATTGGAAACAGCTTAGCTTGTTACCGTAGTCTAATTTGTATAAAAACCCACAAATGCTCTGCACAACCTTTATAATTTTTGAACATTTAAAGATGTGATACTATCAAGTCAATGTTATGGTCCAGATGCTATTGACTGGCAAAGCTCTATTCTTTCTCTGTTCTAACCATCAGTCTTATATAAGTGCAACAGAAGAAGAAAATACACCACTTTAGAAGTTTCTTGTGTGATTCAGAGATCCAAAATGTTAAGATATTTTAAATTTTTATGTCTACTTAACACAGATTTTTGCATCATCGTTATGAGGAAGTAAAAAACTGTGAGTTTTATCTGAAACCAGAGAGTCAGAAGATCTTTCAGTATGTTCAGTTCTATATTCACATTCTATCAAGTAATACAATTCTGAGTTCAATAAGTTAAATTATTCATTTATTTGAGAACACAAATTTAGCCATATATAGTTCTGATTGCAAAAGGCTGGGATTGTCTGGCTCCCTGCAGAGTCAGCTATGCCTTTACATGCCAGACTTGTTTGCCTTTTAACTGTTACGCTGGGATTCTGTGATAGTACATATATTTTAAATCTTTACTGAAATACTCATTATGTGTAATGTAACTGTGTTGGCATGCTTTTATATGAAAGTATGAAAAGTTAGAAATATCAGAACATACTTAACTTTGCAAGCTGAAATAGGATAGGACAGAAGTAAGCAGAGAAGAAAATGCATTTTTACAAAACACATAAATTTTCAATGATTTTTTCCATAAAGCCATACTGTGTCTTCTTTAAGAGGAATGTGATGAAGCCACCAAGAAACATAATGTTCTTTGGCCTTACTGAGATTTTATGCAACTGGAGCAGAGCAGTGAATGCTGTGAGGGGCTACACGCAGCCCAGTGAAGATGACCCCTTTTCATTTATTACTGTCAGACCATTGCTAAACTTACCTCACTTGCAGCTAATAATTGTACAACTAGTGTGTTAAGCAAGGCATTTACATTACTCTGCTCGTACAGATGTTACTTCTTAACAGTCTCCCCTCTTTTGTACAAATGAGTTATAAACTCGTTAGCCGTGTTAACGTGGTATACAGTACACTGTCACATGTCCTGATATGTTCTTAGAGGGTGTCTGAAAAATGTGAGGTATGATAAATGGGGATTTAAAAAGACTGACTAAACACCAAAAAGGAAAGAGAAGCTGTTTAAATGAAAAGTTTGCACAATAATAAGTGAACATAAACAGGATCTTTGTATATTTATACTATAAGTAAAAGATGTTAAAATCTTGAGTATTAAAACTACAGTAAAGGTTTTGCTGCTTCTGTTATCCTTAGAATTAAATTTTCTAACTTGTTCCTTTATGGAATTTTATGACTTGAGGAACAATATGTATAACAACTGTTTATAGGAGAAAGGAGAATTTAGACTTAGTGTTTCATCTAAAGGAAATTTGGTAATTCACTTACATAGAACCCTTTTATGTAGGTAATGCTTCTACATGGTGTGTAAGTTACTGTGGTGGTTTGACTCTGGCTGGAGGTCAGACTCCCACCAAAGTCACTCTATCACTCCCTTCTTAGCTGGACAGGGGAGAAAATACATGTTGAGAGTCTTTGGAGTCGAGATAAGGACAGGGAGAGATCATTCTGCAATTAATGTCATGGGCAAAACAGACTCAACACAGAAGAAAGGCAAGAAAACTCTCTGATTTATTACACTACACACACACACAGAGAAACCAGAGTTGGATAATGAGAAGTACAAACAGCTCTTTAAACACCACCCACCACCCCTCCCTTCTTTGTAGATCAAACTTTATCCGTGATGTTTTTCTTCCCCAGGTTG
>VXBZ01007467.1:6288-21304 GCA_013399135.1 Heliornis fulica | reverse complement strand
GTTTTTCTGGTGAGTACAGGTTTGGGGCAGGTCAAGTCTGGAGAAGAGAAGATTGTGGGAAGACCTAATTGTTCTCTACCGCTACCCTAAAGAAGATTGTAGCCAGTTCAGTGTTGGTTTCTTCTCCCAGGTAACAACTGATAAGAGGAAATGCTCTCAGGTTGTTTCAGGGTAGGTTTAGACAGTATAGTAGGAAAAATTTCTTCATCAAAAGGTTTTTCAAGCATTGGAACAAGTTGCTTAGGGATGTAGTTGAGTCACCATTCTTGGAGATATTTAAAAGATGTGTAAATGTGGTGTTTAGGAACATGGATTAGTGGTTGGACATGGCAATACTAGGTTAATGGTTGGTCTTGATCTTCAACATCTTTTCCAACCAAAATGATTGTACGATTCTAAGGTATTGCTGAAGACTCTGGAGGCATCTAGAAAATAACTCCAATTCTTCTTTGTGCACATGCTGCAGGGGAGTGTCCCAGACAACAGCACACATCAAGGCTAAGGATAAGGTCCTTTCATAGTGTGTCCTTCCAGCAAAAAATTCAAGAATCTCCTAGGTTACAGGCTCCAGGTAATGCACCAGGTGTTGGTAAAGCAAATCAGATTTATGTCCTCTGTCATCTGGAGGGACTGCAAGGATCAGCAGACACTGAAAAACATTCTGCCATTTCACTATGCAGTCTCTAAGTCTTTTGCTGTTGCTGGCTTTCAAGGTAATTATTTCAAGGTAATTACCCTTCAGTCAGCTGGAGCTTAGACAATCAGAGAGGAATTGGATTCCCTTCCTTGTTAATGGATCCAGTAAACCAGCATTCCACCGATGTATGCCTAGTAAGATTTGTGTAAAGATGAATATGCATTTCAAAAATAAAAGATGAACACACTGCTTGAATATTGTTCTCTGTTTCAAGGGCACATTAGCAGTTACACAGATAACCAGAGTCAGAGTGCTCCCTTGTCCTACCAAGTCTAAATGTCATGCTCATGGAAAACACCTCCATACAACACTAAAAATAGTTCTCTTCTGTTGAAGATGGATAGAAATCTTATGTGCCAGTAGACTTCAAAATCAGAGGTACCTTACTTGTCAAGGTCATTGTCTCCGTGGAAATTATTTCTACATTTTAATGGATAAATAGAATTTGATTTTCTTTCTTTGGGAGAAAAACCTCTAAATATTCTTCTGATGCTTTCTACTTAATAAGAGAAACTGAGGGGAAAGAAATTTCATTAACTAATAGAGGTAAAAGCGAACCAAAGAATTCACTATTTTGAAACTATGTTCTATCGAAGAGGCAAAAACTAATATTGGCATTAAACAAAAGTGACATCTTTTATTCTCCTAATCTGAAGAGTCAAACAAATAAGAGCACCATACATGTGCAGTATTAATTTCATTTTAGAAGAATTATGCAGAGTTTTTACATAAAAAATGTTTCTTATTTATTGTTAGAAAATATTTCTGATTAATGTTACTGAAAACCAATGGGATTGTACAATGCTTTACAGAATAAATTAAAAAATGGACTCACAGTTTTGTTGTAGGATTATTTTCTGGAAGGTTTATTTATCATGAGAAGAATATATATTAACTCTTATATCTTCTTCCATGCTCCCAACAAACATGCCAGAGATATGCTAGGATACATGAAAGATAGAAAAATGTTTAATCAAATAAAGTTAGCTAAGATTCTAGCTATGACAAGTCCTACAGTTCATCAGATCTTCAAAATACTGCAAAAAGAGGAATGGGCAAGAAATAGAGATAACAATAATCCTATTCCCTAACAAAAGTATGGTGAACTTCGAAAAGATGTCATTCTGAAAGTCACACATCAATCACTAGCTTACTTCAACATCCAAGTCATTAAAAAGTATTGACTGTGATTTCTGAGTTTCTATATCTCTGCTATCTTAAAATATCAGGCAATCTGCAGAAATTAGATTGATTAAAATTCAGTCATTTTGATAACTCTGTGTTAATTTTAAAGGGGTGATATCATGCCAAGAGCTGAATAAACTGTAGCTTTTCTACATGAGTGCTCCTCATCATGCAGCCAAAACTAATCTACGATTAAGCTGAAAGCTTCTTCCTAAATTATATAAAGCTTGCTGAGCAGAAAATGGCCATGTGAAAAGTTCAATAGACAGTATTCTGATCTATAGAACAAAAATGCAAACAAGCCCATACTCATACCTTATTCTTTCAAGGGTAAGCAAGAGCAGGATTATTCTCTAATTATTCCATAAAAGAGAGCAAAATGAAATATCACAAATTAAAATGAGTAGGCTTTCTGCCACAAGTAAACAAATAAATTGTTATGCCTATTGTCTTTATGTGTAAATAATAAACTTCAAGCACTGTGTTGAATTATGATTCACAATTTAACTTTCTCAAATTATAGTTTGCAATAACTTGTGTTAGAGGTATGCTTATTGGATTAGAAATTATTTTAGTATGCCAATAATGTATTTTGATCATAGCAATGTTTCTTTATAATCCAGTTACTTACTATTGATTTCAGGTAGTACAATTATGATGCAAGAATTTTACTTCTAATAAAAAAAAGCAATGACTCAAGATTGTTAGCCATTTAGTACTTGCCAGAGAATATTTACCCCTTTTGTTCTCTTTTCCTGTTAGACTACACATTTATTTATTTTGTTAATAATTGCTGGCTAATTTTGTTGCTGCTTGCTTCAGGCCACTTCACACTGTCCTGGGTATCTCCTGAGAATTTATCTTCATGGTTGCCCATGAGACAGCGTAAACTGAACTGGTGAGGACCTTAGGCTTTCTGGACAGTATTCAGACCTCCTATGGTGTCTGAGCTCAAAACTCTGACAAGATTTCAGGCAGTTTGCTCAAATTTTAAAGCTTATAGTAGATTTTTTTAACCAATCACTCAAAGTGGCTTAAATAGTTTTCACCAGGTGACTGCTAGTGGTGTGTCCACTGCATCACTAGGTAATGGAGAAGAGTTTGTCTCATAGCACAGCTATGTGCCACTGCTGCATTGCCTGGCTAAAAATTGCCTCTTTCCTGTTGATTGGTGCCTCACATGTTGATTCAGTCATGACAAATGATCACCTGCCAGTTGTCAATACGGTAGAAGCGCTGAAGCTGTTTATGTTGGTGTGTTCCTGCAGTATGTGATCCAGCTCTTGGGACCTCTCCTTTGCCTTATTAACAGCTCCAAAGTCTGGCAGGACTGGGTATTTAATTCTTCTGCAAGGTCAGGTGAAACATATGACCTACGAAGGAGCTGCTGATCTGAGTAGAGGGGCTGCAAGATTTCCTGCCTGTAGAAGGTTCCATAGCAAAACAGAGCTGAGAGGGGCTTTCATCACCTGTGCTGGAGTACAGAAACAGCTGGTTGTCTGTCCACTCATGGTCACTCAGCAGTGGTGGACCTGTGCAGAAGAGTACTATGCATGTTCCCTGACAGGCCTGAAGACTGAGCTGAGACTGGCATGGAAAGAGCAAGTGTTTCTGAGTACTAGGTCAGGGAAACATCAAGGGGATGCTGCTTCCTGCTCTGCTGTGCAGCTAGAAGAAAATATGTTTAACACTGCAAAAGGCTCAGAGGAGAGCCACATAAATGTCTCATTATCCAGAGAGCATACTTGTTATGACAGAAGAAAGAAGGCTGACTTATCAGCTTACTGAAGAGAAAGCTGAGAAAGTGCTGGCCTGTGTGAAGAAAAAGTCCTGTGCTACAAGAAAGGATTTTTCTAGTTTTGTCAGGTCAAGGGCCTAATGAGATCCAGTGTCAGGGAGCTCAAACTAGTCTACTTCATCTAGGGCTCACAGAAGATGGCAAAAGTGGAGAATAACTAACTGCCGGACAAGGACAGCAGGGGAAGCAGCAATTTTTCTATTTCCTTGAGTCACACATGTGGAGGAGGAGAAGATGTCATTGTGAAAGAGTTGCTGCAGTTTAACTACACTCAATTTGGGAAATTGCAATAATCCCAAGAAACATGACCCATCTTATGTGATTCAGGAGGTCAACTAAACCTTCATCACATTGCCCTTCATCTGTAAAGAGCAATGTGACAACACCTAGTGCCTAGTTGTGCCAGAAGAGTGAAAACAGGGTTTGCTGTTGCTCAGCAGTTGTTCCAACCTCCACAACCAAAGACCACAAAGAAAACAAAGGGTCCCATAATGTAGACCATTATCCCCATATTATGCAGACATATGTAATTTATGGCTCATTGTAACTATGGGCAGTCCCATACACCCCATCTCACAGTGACAGCAGTACTGTCCAGTTATGAACTCCCATGCACTTGTTTATTTTGGTTCCCAAGCTGCTCAAACACACAGGATTATTTAAAGCAGGATGGGTAATACTTAGACTTCCATTCTGCCCTGGAAAAATATAATTTATTCAATGCAGTATCTACTGCTACAGAGCTCTCTGACTGTTCAGTGCTAGCATCTGACATTCTCTCACACGTTTTTCTACAGACACCAGCAATGGTAGTCCTATCTCTGAAACTTTGTCTGCTACCATTCAGTCTCTGGGAACATCCACAACTCAGGAAAACAGATGGATTTCCAACTACCTGATCATTCAGCAAGTAGGAAATTGAATCTTTACATCACCATTTCTCTTCCTGGCTATCTAAATGGGCTCAGTTATTCTGTGGTAATCTTCCTGATGCTAGTGTCAAGGTTGAACCTAGTCTTGAAGCTGCATTTACAATCAGAATGTAAACAGTCATAAAATAAATACATTTTAACACCCAACCAAACCAAAAAGAACCTGAACAACAAACTCCATCAGTTGCTGTTCTCCTCAATTCAGAAATTGCTCCATGGTACAAATAGAAAAGGAGTGTGTTACAGACTGACAGTATTGGCCATCTGCTGGATCCTAATCATCCTCAGGGAGGATTTTACTCCTAGACATGACTTTGTATTTGCATAAGACAATGGCTCTCCACACCTAGGTTTCTGTTCTCACTTTTTGCCTTGAGTATGGCAGAAAGGAATAACAAGGACTCCAAAACCAAAGTTTTCTCTCACACATCTTCCTTTGGTAGAGCTGTGGTTTTGGCTGGGGTTTCATTTTGACTATCAATAAAAATAAACAACCACCCTATTTCTTCTTTTTCTTTATTTCCTTTTTTTTTTCTTTTTCCCTTTTCACTACAGGTAGCAAAGGTAACTGCTTTGAGCACTTAACCCTTCCTGAAAGCAGCATGCAACATACTGCACAGGCAGAACAGTTTGTCTGTACAAAGGCAACATCATTTATGGACTTTCTAAAACCACCGAACATTACTGCACTCCTCAGCATCACCCAGAGGTGATGCTGCACATCCCACCACTTTAAAAAACAAGTAATGTTTCGAAGATCTCTTACGTTGTCTTTTCTCTTTATGCCCCATGAGCACACAAGTATCAATCTTCTCAGTAAGCCAGAACTCAGACAATTTCTTCTTCAAATTGTTCTTTGCAAAACCTGGGCAATTCTGACTTCCAAAGAGACTAAACAAGGATCACTCTCTATGGAAAACAAGCTTCACACTTCAGTCCCCACCTTACTGAAAGCAAAGAGGCAGTGGTCACAGGGTCCTGTCAAGTTCAATACTCTGGTGAGCAGGAAAACAGATGTCCTGATGGATGTGCAACAGTTTTATAAAAATGAAACCTCAAATAAACCATGGTGACAAATATGTGCATTGATTGCTAATGGTTACATGTGCCCAAGACGGAAAACTGGCCAGCTGCACACTTAATCCCACTCAATGTCCTTGACTCGCTTTCTCTACAGCAGAAAACACTCTGTTATCTGCTAATGTGCAACAGGGTACACTGACTCAAATTACGAAAGAATATTTTTCTCCAGTTTTGAATTAAAGCAAAGCATCTGTATAGAGCTGAGTTATTTCTTGCTATTTTCCCCTGATGCTGGAAGTTTGTTCTGTTTCTGCCCACTTCAACCACAGGGAAGGGAAAGGTGCCAGTAACTGTTCTCAAGAAATAACTCCAGTCACCACCAGTTACCATCTGCTCTGGATCCTGCAACCTGTTGAATTACTGAAGCAATATGGATGCACTCTGAGAAACCTGACCTGTGTTAGAGGGAGCACAACACTGTCCCAGGCTTTTAAAGGATGAGATGCTCATACAAACTTCTGTCTACTGTTCCCACAACCTGCAAAAGACTATGTCTGGTGTGTCTCTCCTCACCCAGTCTATTGGTGCCCTTACACATAACCCAACTTTCAGTATGAGGAGACATGGCACCATCTAGACTCACCTCCTTGCCTCTGAAAATCAAGTGGAATAAACATTTCTGCCTCATCTCATGTACATGAGTTTCTTCTCCATGCCTTATTCTTTCAAAGCTGGAGATGGTGCACTGGAATAAAACCTACAAATGTTGCCAAGCCATATCAGTTTTCTAAAGATTCCTGAGTTCATACTTGAAAAATCTTAACAATTTCTTGAATTTTATGTAGTTACAGAAAACCTGGAAATCTCTGGAGGTCCATACATTCTGAGCCTATTTCCACGTATTGCAGCATGGTGACTATTGAATATGACACTTAGAAGCAATATGTCTCATCCTCTGACCCTGCTATCTCAAAACTAACTCCATCCAGGCAGAAGTTAGAAAATTAACAGCAACAAACCATTACCAGAAATGCAGTTGCTCAAATGCATTCTCAGACTGGCCGTTACAAATAAATGCAGTTCCTTCAAGGTTATTAGCCAATGCCTCTTAGCTGATTTTCAAGCAGATGACTCAGAGGCTGAATGCAAGCCTGTCTTTCCTACTGTTACAAATTACTGTCTCTCCTCACTGTTTTCAAGAGCTTTACAGTCTAGCAGTACAACAGATGCTAGTATACCACCACAGCCTTTCTAATTGCTTCCTAATGTCTTTTCCTTGTGGTGTGTATTTACAATCCAAATATCCACAATTATTGTGATCAGATTATGTCTACAAACCACCAATTACTGTCTGGCTAGAGATGCATCAACTCAAAACATCAACTCAACATCTACATGGAGAAAATGGAGGGAAGTAAAATGAAATTAGCAAACCATTTTTTTACAGTTGAGATGTTATTTAAAATAACAAATAGTATTTTTATTATTTCACTTTTAAAAAAAATAGTTTGTTCTTTTCATGCAATATGAATCAAAACCTGTTAAAAAAATGAGATAAATTTAGATCTAACATTGTTTTCCCGTTCAAAGTCAGCATGAACAGAGAACTTGCCCAAAGAGAACCATGTGAGGTAGCCATTTTCAACTGTTTCTCCTGCAGCTGCTACTTCTGTGCATAGATTGCAGCAGTGTTTGTTGTCAGACTCACTTATGTTAATAATTCTTTGAATTTCAGGCATTCCAAAGGACTATGTCACTAGGTTTTGTCTTTAAAGTTACATCTTCATCTAATGCTTTTGACAAAAGCATTTTGGTATAATCTGCCTTTCTTGACTTAGCAATAGTTTCATAAGAAGCAGTTTGCATAAGTAAATACAAGATTTGTGATGGAAGGACTAAAAAAAGGACTCTTGACTTTTTGTGAATAACATAGAATCACAGAATCACACAATCACAAAATGTTAGGGATTGAAAGGGATCTCAAAAGATCATCTAGTCCAACCCCCCTGCCTGAGCAGGATCACCTAGATTAAATCACACAAGAATGCATCCAGATTGGTCTTGATTGTCTCCAGAGAAGGAGACTCCACAACCTCTCTGGGCAGCCTGTTCGAGTGCTCTGTCAACCTCATGGTGAAAAAGTTCTTCCTTATATTCAGATGGAACAAATTAAAATCAGGTGTGTATGAATAAGTTATTGACAGATGTGAGCCTGTGTGCTCAAAGCAAGACAAGAAGCAGTTAGAATCATAGAATAGCAGATTTGTAGGTCAGACCAAAGGTTCTCAATACCTTTGGGCAATAACAACAAAACGGTCCTTGTTTTGTTGTGGTCCAGATTCTGTATTCACAGGTTAGAATTACTAGACAGTATTTCAATACAAGAAGCTATAACCTATTTTCCAGAAGACATGATCCAGTAAAACTCTTTGTTTTAAATTGCCTTTATATCACAAAGTTTTCTTCTGTCATGTCTTAAATTCTACTTTAAAATAGAACTGTAATGGTCTCCTTAAATGCTTCATGATTCAGATTAATAAAAAAAATAATAAAGCCCCACACTGGAAGTTTAACACTCTAATTAGCTGGTAATATTTCCATTTTTCATTCTGACCAATTCTTACATTACTGGGACTTCTATAAAAGTAGAACCAACAAAAAACAATATTTTTTGCAGTTCTTATGTCACATATATAAATAAATTTGATCAAGGAACAGTGGTTGCGGGCTGTGAAATATCTAACTGAGTAGGGTGTTACTTTATGTTTGTTCTTTACTAAAGGACAGGTATTCCACTGATCTGATGAATTTATATTTCTATATAGAAATCTCTAAATGTCCATTTGCAAAGAAATTTCATATTTCTGTGTAAAATGTATAGGCAATGAAACTACTAACAAAAAGCTGTGTTATGTCTGAGTATAATCACGGAATCCAACTGGATAGGATGTGGCTTCTAGAGGACAGTTAAAACCAAAAGCTTTGAATTTATGGTGGTCTGTCTGTTTACACGTTTACCACACTCAAATATGACCTTTAGTTTCAGGATTGATTGACCTGAGTTGTATTCATGGAACACATGAAGGGTTTATATGGAACACATGACCAAGTGTTCAGAAAACACTCGAGGAAGTAGTTGCCACTGAGTATCCAAGACTTGAGCAGCACCATTTTGGAGGCTTGTTCTCATTTGCTCAAGTGATCCACAACTTAATACTGAGGACAGCTTTAAAACCCATCAAGATTTTCCTGGAAGAGATGCCCAAAGTTCAACTAGTACTGCAAGGACCACTGAGGACTTTATTATCAAAGGAGGACCAGCAACACGAGCCTGAGTGAATAAGACACCCCTAAGCCAACTTTCTCTGTCTAGGTCAGATTTGGAAGTCCCAATGAGGGGGAAAGGCAGGGAAGTTTCAGGGATGGGGAAGTGGTGTGACTTCACCCTACTTCGCTGTATGCACACCCTTCCTTTGTCTAACTTTTTCCTACACATGTTTTCAGCACTGTGAAGTTAACAATTGAGACTGATGCAAAGCAACCACTTGGCAGGATGTCAACAATTCAGTGTGACGTCATAACTAATTAAAAAATGAGAAGGCTTGGAGGAGGGGGGTCTGTGTTTGGGACCCAAAAGTGCTGATTTGCTTGAAAAGTATAAGTTGAAGAATTGCATTTTGCAATGAGTGTTTTTTCCTCTGTCCTTGTCAGACATGATTTTTCCTGTATGTGGACTGTAAAACAGATTTTGCTGTCTGTTCCATTCTGAACATTAAGTTGTGAGACCCTCAATCAGAGAGTAATAGATTTCATTAGTTTTGGGATTCTGTGATTCTATGATTATATGAATAAATCAAAAGAGATTAAAAATATTAGCCCATTACAGCTTTCTGTTTGGTTTTGGTTTTGGGTTTTTTTTGTGTGGTTTTGTTTTGTTTTGTTTTGTTTTGTTTTGTTTTGTTTTGTTTTGTTTTGTTTTGTTTTGTTTTGTTTTGTTTTTACCACCAGTGCTCCTAGTCATTCTCAGCATAAGAAAGGAGTATCCTCTCCTCAGACACAGACACAGCCCTCCTGCCCTGTGTTGGAACGGCACCTAGCACTGTGGGAGCCCTGGTTCAGCAAAACAGCAGGAAATGGAAGCACAAGGGTAAGCACTCTCATGTACCAAAGTCAAAGATAGGCTGAGCTGATAACTGTTAAGATAAACTACAGTCATTTAACTAATTGTATAACTAACACTGTATGCAAGTTACATGAAGCTTGCCAGTCCCCCATGTACCAGTCAAGAAGTACTCCTGCTTGCCTGCCTGCCAGACAGGTGGGTCCAGGCCTCACACATCCCCAAGACCTATTATCCACTGCTTTGCTTTCACCAGAGTGGTTAGCAATGCTGACATGAAAACTTTCAGCAACAGATTTAATCACAGCAAATGGAAGTGAAAAGCAGCTGCAAATACTATAAAAGGTGTTGGACATCACTCACTTGTCTTTCCTAAAACTGACCATCTAAAATCCCTGTTTATAGTGATGGCTCTTTGAATCATCAACAGCAACACTTTGAGTGTGTGGGTTTTTAAGCCAAACCACCCCCGCAAAGGATTATCCAGAAAACTTCACCTTATAAGCAATGGTTCTACCGCATACATCCAGTAACATAACAGTCTCTGCAAAGGAATTTTTTCTCCTATGTATCCTGAGAACTGAGAAACTACCTGTAAATTCCAGCAAAGTTAAGTCCTTTCTAGTAATTCACAGCAAATTGGAAAATCATGTTTAAGACAGTCATCTTTTATTCTATAATAAACAAGGAAAATAGGCATGAATCTCTGGCTTGTCTATTTCAGAAAGATCCCAGGGATTTGTCTGCATCATGAATAAACAGCAATCTTATTTCTTAAGTAATTTGTGACCAACTTCATACTCAAAAAAAGAGATTAAAGTGGGAAGGCCACAGCTTTTCTGTATCATCACATTTTCTTACTGGAACCAGGAACTGAAACAGGCTGCCCAAAGAGGCTGTGGAGTCTCCATCTCTGGAGACATTCAAGACCAATCTGGACACATTCCTGTGTGATTCAATCTAGGTGACACTGCTCAGGCAGGGGGGTTGGACTAGATGAACTTTAGAGGTCCCTTCCAATTCCTAGCATTCTGTGATTCTATGTGAAAATGTGAAACAAGTTCCAGAATATCAGTTAGTTACTTGGGACTATTAAGTGCTGCAAAGTGCCTCAAGACCCGAATTAACAACCTAGTTTTCTTTCTTTGTCCCCCTTTTTTTTTAAACAAAAAATGGAAGAAAAAAATGAACTTGCATTTGATTTTCACTAACCTAAAAGAAGAATTTACTATACAACAAAACTTAAACACAAAGCAAGAAAAGAGAGTATTCTTAAAACCCAACTACTGGCTGAAAAGTGACTAAAGTAGTGGGAGAGAAAGGTAATTTCTTATACATAATAGTTTACACACATTCAGTTCATCATTTCTGTTAGTCATGGGTGAGCAGCAATGGTGCTCAGACAAATCATAGCATCGTAGAATGAGTTGGTTTGGGATGAAGACCACCTAGTTCCAACACCCTGATATAAGCAAGGATGCCCTCCACTAGACCAGGTTGTTCAAAACCCCATGCATCCCGGTATTGAGCACTGCCACGAAGGGTGCATCCACAGCTTCTCTTGGCAGCATTTTAACATAACCAACTAAATTCAGAAATAAAATCAGGATGTTTGCTCTTGACCATTATTATTTTAAGAAGAGATGCTCTCCAAAATTATATATAACTGTTGAGTTGCATACAAAATAAGTTTACCAAGCCCTTCAAAGTAATATTAATGGAATAATGACTGATTTACTCTGTGTCTGCTAATTCTGCACCAACAGCTCTGACCTCTGAGCAGTACCAAACCAGTGTCCTTACCTGTGTCAACTTCCTTACCCCTGCTTTTGCCTTTCATATTTCAAGTGGCAACATGCTTATCAAAAGATCTTATCAGGGGCAGGCAGAAGTGAAATTTCTCTTAAAATACCCTCAAAAAGCCTGAACCATGGAAGCTTGCACACTGCATGGCATAATGAACCTGAGAGCTGTCTGATGATAGTTTACAAAGTGTACAGAAAATTAACAAAACCAAGAAACTTACATAGATGCTCATAGTGACCACTGCCTAGGATTTCACTGGGGCACAAGTTTGTTCTTAGATTCCTTAGTTAGACAGCTGTTCGTTTGCACTTACAGCACCAGCTGCTTGGCTGCTCCTGAATTTGAGATAAGGAAAACCTTTGGTCAGGTACCTGCAAGGTTACTGCAAATGCCTTTCCTGATAGCCTTCCTTCTGAAACAAGCTACAGTCCAAAAGCATTTCTGCTTTTCCACATGCACAGTGTAAAGGATGCATAGGTCAGTATACAAGCTGGGAGCAGAGGCAGAGCTAAAATAGTCACCAGGCTTTAGAAATGAGCAAGTCTGGGCAAGTACTGTGCAGCCAAATCATCTTTTACCAAAAAACAGACACAGAACAATGAAAATACTAGAGGAAAACTCATTGTGTTGCAGGCAGGGCATCTAGAGTCTTTGCTACAGAAATCCCACCCCCCCTCCCTAAAATCCTACCAGTGGTCTGTAACTGTCCAAAACATAATGTAAGTTATTTCAAAGACATATATGCATATACCTGTCCGATCCTGTTTGGAAAAGCACTGACAGAGCGGAGTTGTTCAAAGACTGATACTTCATAACTGCTTTCCCTTTATCATGTTGCCACCACTTAAGGTTTGAATGCAGTTGCATCCGAATCTGAAAGCCCAGTAATACATACTATTGCTACTCCTATCAGACTCTGGCATGCATTCACATTTACATATATCTAGGTGTGCCAGATAAACATGCATTATCTCATAGATTTAAGAGTTTTCTTACTTTGACCAAGATCCCAAATCTGTAACAGGGCCCATACAGACTCCTACATGACTGGCAGCAGAGCCACAGCCTATTTCTGTAGGATTTCAGATAGCAAGCATGATCAGCATTCACAGAACAAGTAAAAAAAACCAAATTAGCCAACAGAAGTGCAAGGCTTATTTGCTTAAGTTAAAGGGAACAAACGTCTTAGATACAAACAGAAGGAATGTACTTTAAAAAAATAATTCATTGCTACATCTCTGACAGTTCAAGTACCATGCAGTTCACACCACATGCCTTAATGCAAACCAGCTGCACTCTCTTATCATCTCGCAGCTGGTGAAAGTCCATTCTCTGAGGAGATGCAGTTGTCAGTGTTGATGTCTGCAAAACACAATTTCCTTTACAAAAGCAAGATGTCAGGTGTCCTTCACTTCTGTGCGTTAAATGATTCAGATCTGATAAAATGCTATTTTCCCCTGAGGTGACACAGAAAGATTTTCACTGTTTTTCAAGATTTTAGAGCAGTTTATGTACCGAACTGAAAGAATTTCGACGTTCCTGCTCAATGGCAAGACAAAAATTAGGGCTCCAGTCAGCTATCAATCAGATAAAAATTCCTTCTGAATTTTAAGAGAACCATAATTCAACTGCATGAATGCAAAACACTTTGCAAGAATGCAACTCAGAAGCTTCCACCTCATTTTGAAATTGTTAAATGAGATATTCACATATACACAGAGCTCATAATAACATTACCCATGCCCAAAACAGGTCATAAGTACTGTATTCATTATTCATTAGAGTAAACATGAATATTTGTATTTCACACAGGCAGGACACCCACAGAAGTTCACAGGTTTCCATGTATGGCCAGTAGCTCATGAGTGTGCCCTGACTCTGCAGGTTGCTGGTTGCCCTTCTCTGGCTGTGAGGATGTCAGGCTTCATCAGACATCTGAGTTAACAAAAAGGTTCTGTCTATCAAGGAAACTTACGAAAGAACTGTTAAGAGTTTTGAAGTTCTGTCTTGTTTTCCCATTTCAGATTGGCTTTGATGGAGATCAGGCAATAAGCTATCTGTGCCTCACTGCTGACAAGGACAGTAGTGAATTGAATGGACACTTGAGAAATATTGCAAAATGCCTGCCCAGGCTTGTATTTTTGATGACTAAAGTCTCCAATTATTTATAATGGTCCTTTTCTAAACTCAGGTCCGCCCATAAACTCATAAGGGGAACTTAGGCAACAAGGCTACAGAAAATACAAGAATTATATAGAACACCTTGAAAGAGTCCACCACAGGGCTGCCAAGATGATTAAAGGAGTGGAACATCTTCCCTGTGAGGACAGGCTGAAGGAGCTGGGTCTCTTCAGCTTGGAGAAGAGGAGACTGAGGGGTGACCTCATTAATGTTTCTAAATATGTTTCTAAATATGTTTCTAAATATGTAAAGGGTGAGTGTCAGGAGGATGGATCCAGGCTCTTCTCAGTGATGGCCAGTGATAGAACAAGGGGAAATGGTTCCAAACCGGAACATAGAATGTTCCATCTTAATATAAGGAGGAACTTTTTCACTGTGAGGGTGACGGATTACTGGAACAGGCCACCCAGAACGGTTATGGAGTCTCCTTCTTTGGAGACATTCAAGACCAATCTGGACGAATTCCTGTATGATTTAATCTAGGTGATCCTGCTCAGGCAGAGAGGTTGGCTAGATGATCTTTTGAGATCCCTTCCAATTGCTATCATTCTGTGATTGTGTGAAATGACAAACTTGTAAACTGCAAGCACAGGAGGGATTTTGAGACCTAGTCCAGCTTGGATCTGTGAAGTAACAGCTCTTGCGTGGGTATAATATCATGCCTCTAAAAAGCAAAACTGCTGATGAAATCCATGAAGCACCATAGCAGGGGCTGGCCTTGCAGCTATGAAAAATAAATAGGACAAAATTAGGTGGCTAGCACATATTAAAATCAATAAAATGGCAAGAGGCTGGATGAGTAAACAAGATTTATTTAGGCTCTTCAAACAATACAGTTACTACTAATAATATGCATCAGAATTAGACCTCTGATCAGTGACGAAAAAAAGAAAAATAAAATAAAATAAAATAAAATAAAATAANAAATAAAATAAAATAAAATAAAATAAAATAAAATAAAATAAATAACCAAATATAATATTTGGAAAATATGCACTGTTTATTTCTTGCCTTCATTATTTCTCTTACAGGTTGAGGCTTCCAGGAAAGCGAGTCAAGGACATAACCTCTCATTGGGTATATTTCACATCTGGGCTGCTCTGACTTCAGTTTTGCTGCATTCAATGTGATGGATTGATGGATATGATGAACGCATAGGTGGCTTCACCTGTGGCTGGACACAGGATGCTCACCAAGATTCTCCATCACTTCATTTAGCTGGACAGGAAGGGGAGGAAATCAGATGGAAAAATCCTTGTGGATCAAGGTAAAAA
>VXBZ01007465.1:0-72137 GCA_013399135.1 Heliornis fulica | reverse complement strand
CCAGTCCCTTACTACCTACACTTCTCTCAACATAGTTATAAATCCAATTAATTCAAATTATTCTTTAAAAAGTGTAAGTGAAAAACCTCACAGAAGTCCACAGCTTTATTCATTACATACAATAAATATTCCTCATGAAAGACCACAAATAACATTTCTGTGGAGATTTGACTTTCCAGATCTTTGCTAGGAAGAAGTTATTGAGCTCAGTGGTTACTGACCTCAGCAAACTGCCAGGTTTCTGTCAGAATCAATCCCAGAAACCAGTCAAGAAAGATGATGGTAAACTTGATCATGACACTGAATGCAGCAGTGATGTCTTTTCTTATCAGTATGTGTGATGATACTGTGTTTCCTAAGACATCATCACAGTCTTTTAGTTAACTTTTTGTATAGAATTCATTGTTTGGATGATCCACAAGCATTAATTCTGGCAATGTTTTTGTGGTGGTGTTTTTTGAGAGCCCAACCTTTAGCCTCTCATTGTATATAGGTGCTTGATCTGTGTGAATTATCTTTGTAGCCAAGAATATTACAGGAGGGGATACTGTGCAGTGCAATAGGCTGGACATGGTGTGCAAGAACAAAGTGTGCTTAAAATGGTCACTGAAAAACACTAAAACCTTCAAGGAAGGCAGGAGAGCAGGTCTGCTGGTTAGTGGCTGACAGAAGACAGCAGTCTGCCCCACACTGTTAGGCAGAGCTCTGTTCTCCAGCATCACATCTGTCATTTATAGAAATCCTTTGCCTAAGGAAATATCCACAGTATCATTCTATTCCTTACCAGCTTGCCATGACAAGAAAACACACCAAACCTGTGCTGGATATTTACACCTTTGAAACATTTGGCGGGTTAAACATTTGGAGCTATGTCTTGTAAAGTAAGAGCCAAAGGGAATTTCTCTGAATACATAAAGCTGACACATACCAGACATGTCATAGATCTTCATCCCGTTGCCAGCTTAGCAGCATGTCTAAACATCTCCTGGGAGATATGCCCCAGTTCCTCTAAAAAGCCATCTAAGAACCAGCTGCGGTTGTGTAAACATAGAGATGTGGAGCCATTAGAGATGCATCAGGATACCGCAGACATCAGCACAGGCAAGCAGGTGACTCACAGCCAGACAAGATGCTCCAGGGTGTCTATGATTTGAAATTAAGTGCATAAAAATGAGATAGAAGCCAGGCAATACATTTTCTGGTGCAAGCTATTCGAAAGGTCAATTAACTTCAAATTTAAGGGACATATAATGGAACATTCAGTAAGCTAAACTCTTAGAAAGTGATAACTCCAGGGAGATTTTGAGATGATATAGTAGCCGATACAGTGATATTCTTAACTTTGGAGAATTAAAAGGAAATCCATGATATAACTAGTATTTTAGTGACACTCCTTTACACAAGATAGGTTTTTCTAAGCAGTGTGCACTCTACAGTTGGAATATAGCAACTTGCTTCCCAGACTTCTGCTATATTATAACTTTAGCCTAATCATTTTCATTAAAATTATTGATATACCATTTATAGTAACTCTAGCACTGTCCTTTTCCTTTTTTTCTTTTTTGTTTCTTTATTCTTTCCTTTTTTTTTAATCTTTCTATGGGGGACAGAAATATTCTCCACTGAATCAGTAGCAATAAACATTCCTTTGCCTTTCATACCAGCAAAACTCACCAATCTTACTCTATCAACAAGGACTTCCTTATGGCAGTACTAAACTCATTCAACATCACTGAGATGAGTTCGTATTACACTGACTGTGGCAGTGCTATAATTTTGATGACATATTTTGCATGAGGAAATTCTATTCAAATAGCCAATGCAATTAAATATTCCCTTTCCGGCTTTATATGTGTATAATTAATTATATAATTCAAGTTTAACAAGATCCTGTAAGATTTTTCTGGTCACTGGCTCATATAGCAAGATTCTGTCACATTGAACTTGGGTTCTCTTTAGCAAATGTAAAGAAAGTAAGTGAAATATCTGTTGTGATTCTCAGACATTCAATAGTTATGGAAGATGTTAAACAACATTTCTGGCTTTGAAATATGCATACTTAGGAATTCAGCATTTGTGCAGAGAATTACAGAGCAAAAATCCAGGATGCAATGGAAACAACAAAGATCCTTTGACCTCTTCACTGGCTACACAAGCAATAATTAAATCATTTACAAAACAAAGGAGAAAACAGCATTTACAGATTTTATCAACTGTGTGACATGCTGCCATCCCTTCATACCATTACAAATTCCATTATACTATAATGAAATGTATTTATGCATTATTGCATTATCAGTTTTTATTAACCTTTACTTATAACTTTGAGCCGAGGCTTGTATAGATAGCGAAGATCAACTGTACATACAAGGGTGAAAATTTTGGAGCTACAAGCCTGGAGAGCATGGCTGACCTTCAGGATAGATTATATTTTCTAGATAATAAAAGCAAACATAATCCAAAAGTACATTGAAGGTTTTCTTCAATATAAGATATTGCTTACTACAAGGGCAGACCCTAGTGAATCCTCATAGCCTCCCTGTCCTAGTTCTGGAGAATTGCATTAAGTTTCTCTCCCACTTTACAGTTCTTTTTCTCATGTACTGCATCACTTCTCGCCTTCTCACAACACCTGACTGTGTTCATTTAATCATCTCCTTGTTAATGGTGTATAAATAGCTTTTAGTGTTACTTACTGTCAGATTTAATTACAAGCTTCAAGTTTCCTTCGCTACACGTGCCTTCGCTGATGTCTAACCAGTCTTTTTTTTCCAGGGAAGAGTAGGGTTCGCACAAAAGCTCTGATTATGTTACAGATAATTGCACTCGTTTTTTTTAAGGAGTATGCTGTTAGGCATGTATGCCTACGTGCTTACAGTCACTGCCACGATCTACACAAACCCACAGCTGAAACAATATGAACAGTAAATCACCAATAATCTGATCCTCCAAGATGCAAAATGACCTTTTAATCCCTCCTTTAACTTGTTGAACATGTGGTCTAACATACGGTCTAATCAGTACTTCTGAGTATCTTATCAGTGATTCACTGTATTTTGCTTACAGATGTATTCAGGAAACAAATATCCTTTCTAAGCAAAATTCGTAATTCTTTAACTAAATTCTTCTTTTTATTTCTTTTTAAAGAACTGCAGTGACCTTTGTCACCTTATTGCTTTGTTTATTTTACCTATATTTGTTTTATCCTAGGTTGCTACCTTACGTTGCTTTGTGTATTTGTGGGTGTTATGTGTTCCTTCATGTTACTTCATCACAGACAACATCCAGTTCTTCCATACTTACTGATGCAGACAGAATGATGAGTTGTTTCATGTGGAAGCATAGTAAACACAGAAAAATACTAGCTTCAATTGTTTTTGTTTTCTACTTTATGACAGGAAGGAAGGAAGGAAGGAAGGAAAAATATGAAGTATGATTTGGTAAATATTTATTTCATAAAATTAGCACATGACAGAATACTCTGATGTGCAGCACAGTTTCTGGCAGAAGGAGCCACGGAAGGATGAGATGTATTTGCAGTATGTATAGTGCTTGAACATATTTAGGAGAAATGTGTTAGGATATATTTAATACTTAAATATGTCTGTGTTGTTTAGTTTTTTTCCTTCTTAGGTGAGTTTAGTACTCTGTACTAAACTCTGTACTCCCTTTCTGCACCAGTATATTTCAAGAAAACTTTCATTTTCAGACACACTTTGTTTAATTCTTATTCCAGAGGGACAATCATGTGACTTTTATTTTTCTTTATAATCTTTCTTAGATATAGAATTTAGAAGTTTGATTTTACAGTTTAAGATGAAAAGGAAGGACAAGGCAAATTAAAACAAGTCTCCTGCTGTTTCAGATTTTACTATTTCATCTTCAGATATGTTGACCACGTTTCTGTTTATATTTCAGCCTTTCATTTTTATCTTGTATAATTTGGTGTCACTGTGAGTTAGAAATCACCTGATTATAATTAGATACTAAGTTAAATTCAGAAATTAAAGGAATGAAATAAAACTATCCTCCCTAGAACTCTGAAAGAACAGTGTTTATTATACTAATTTAAAGAGTAGTTAGGACCAAATTTTCATTCAAGCTGATTCAATGCTATAGTGCTACAATGATCTGCATTCTTCCTTTTCAACTTCACTTCTATGGTTTTAAGGGAACTGAAGTTAGCCTGATAATAACCTACTCATGAGGACAAAATTTAATAGTAAAAATTTAAGTCTTTGGACTTACAGAGTAAATAGTGGTGATTTTTGATGCAGGAACATTTCAGTTGGAAGAGACTAAGAAAGACCTGCATACACTGGAACAGCT
The DNA here is from genome assembly GCA_013399135.1 of Heliornis fulica. Classification (NCBI taxonomy): domain Eukaryota; kingdom Metazoa; phylum Chordata; class Aves; order Gruiformes; family Heliornithidae; genus Heliornis; species Heliornis fulica. The sequence goes on along the minus strand of VXBZ01007465.1, from coordinate 67,808 downwards.
GTGACACTGGCTTTTTCAGGCCTGTAATCATAGTCATCCTCGTCGTCGGGTTTTTCACACTCTTGAATCAGGAAAATGCGTGGATGTCAGTTAGTCATGCTCAGTGTTGCACAGAGTTGAACCAGTTCTCACGTTAGACAGGAAATTCAAGTATTTTGAACTTTGTTAAAACAAAAAGTTTACATACACTTGTTTAGATGCACTTAGTTGTGTGGGTAAAGCATCTGATGCAATGACATGGACACATGTCCAGAACTCTGTGGTGAGAAAACACCTGTTGTAGGAGAGATTATAACAACCAGCAGGTAAAGTCACTGGTGGACTTTCCCAGCAATAAGACTCAGATCTCGTCTAATGTCATGGTTTCTTTTATGAGCTGGTACAAAATAAGACTATATTAATTCAAGATAGAGGGCATCTTTTATTAACAGAGAAATCATAACTTTATTTCCTAAATGCTGGATGACCTTGAGGAGTGACATTAAAAGAAAACTCAAAGGAATTTGATGGAAGAAAACTCAAGTTTGCATGCATGGAGACTGGCCATGGGTGTTTCTGTTGCGAGCTGTGCATTTACCAGTGCTGCAGTCCAGCTGATAGCAGGGTGACTGTGAAATATTGGTGTGATACAGCTATGAGGAAGCTGAAGATAACAGCCAAGAACTGTTTCCAACAGACTCAGGAAAGAAAAAAAAAAAAAAAAAGCCTTGGTATAAGAAATGGAAGAGATCAAAGATATTTGAAATGTAGTGTTCAAATCTGGCCATACATGGTCATGAAAGACTAAATCTTGAAGACATCTAAAGAAACAAAGCCTTGATTGGCAGAGGAACTTAGAACTCTCTTATGGGATGAATGAGTGGGGGAAAACAAGCCTTGGTACATCAAGTAAAATGAAGGCCAAGAAGAAATGGGATTTGTACTTCTATTCGTACTTTCGTACTTCAGCGGAACAAATTCCAGGGAAAGAAAAGATCTTTTTAAGCTAAACAAGCTTGGAACAAGAACAACTGGATTTAATTGTCCATGAGTACCTTTGAGCTGATTTCATACTGTAAGACTTAAAGTGAAGTTTTGGAACAGTATTTTAATACAAGAGAAAGACAAAATGTCATACAGTGACCAGGTGGGATTCATCTGTAGTTTTCATCTCTTTCACAAGAATACAGGAAATTCTTTCAGAGCAAAGCACTTATATCTTTTTAGGAAATTCTGGCTAAATGCTTATCCCTGAATCTGCAGAACAATGCAATAATGATTTCTGTTTTAGCAGATTATATAATGGAAAATAAAAGCAGCTCTAGAACTCTTTTTTTACCTTCTTATGGTATTGCATGATGAGAAAAGACTCTTCTCTCATGAGCCCATGGAATGGCTGCACATTTCTTACTTGTGCTGATGAGTACCTACATTACTCAACCTGACTGATGCACCCTGATTGAGATCTTCTCTCTGAACTGCACAAGAAGTCCAGGTGTTTATACCACTGACCAGTACTAAGTGCTGCTCTACTCTTAAGAATTTGCAATTTTAGACATATTTTCATTAAAAATAATATTGAGTACATATATATTCAGCCATTGGAAAAAAATCCTATGTGTTATTTCACTTATGCTCAGCTTCCAGCTGTTGCTGAGTGGAGGCAGAGTGTATTCACAACCTAAACTTGCAATTGGATTTTATTCCTAAATTTATTTATTTTCTTAAATTCAGTTTATTGAGTTGAAATGCACTGAACTGAAAAGGGAAAGAGATTTGCCTTTAAGCTCATCGTCTTAAATTTCTTTAGATAGTACTCATTGTCCATTATAATGCTACTCCATCTAACTTTAACTCCTGCCTCTTCTTAGTTTAAATGAAAAATGTCTCTAGGGTTTTTTGTGTGACACTACACTTGTGGTTTAACCTCAGCCAGCAACTAAGCACCACACAGACACTCACTCACACCCCCCACACCTCACACCCCCACCTCTCAGTGAGATTGTTGTGAGAACTGGAAGAGTCAAGTGAGAAAATTTGAGGGTTGAGATAAAGACAGGTCAATAGGTAAAGTAAAAGCTACTCACACAACCAAACTAAACCAGGAAATTCATGCCCCACCCCCCATGACAGGCAGCTGTTTATCCATCCCCAGACAGTGGGACTCCACCCCACCTAACAGTGACTAGGGAAAACAAATGCCACCACTCCAAACATCCCCCACTTCCTCTTCTTTCCCCAGCTCTATGGGCTGTGTATAAGAAGTGCTTCCAATTCAACGTCCAGCTTCAAGCATGCATTATGATAGATGTTATTCAGTGGACATTTAGGCAGCTGAATGAGTGTCAAAAATGTGTCTCAGTGACAGGCAGCTCTATGGGCTGAGCATGACATCATATAGTATGGAATATCCCTTTGGTCAGTCGGTGTCAGCAGTTCTAGCTGGAGGGGACACTCCAACTCCTTGTGCACCCCAACCTACTCACTGGTGGGGTGGGATGAGGAGCAGAACAGCTGTTGGCTTTGTGTGAACACTGCTCAGCAGTAACAAAAACATCCCTGTACTATCAGCATGGTTTCCAGCATAAACCCGAAACACAGCCCCGTACTAGCTACTATCAAGAAAATTAACTCTATCCCAGCCAAAACCAGAAAAGTGGTTTGTGATATGTCTTTGAGGTTTCACTTACGACAAAGAACAAAACCTGGTGTTTTCTATGAGGACTGTTTATTTGTGATAAATGTTAGAGATTCTCATGTGGACTTTGTAAGTGTACCCTCATTACTGATTTTAAATACATACGACATGTTGCTAAAAATAAACAGGCTCCTTTTAATCTCAGAGACAAGTTTGTAAATCTAATGCATTTTGAAAGCTGTTCAGGAAAAAATTATGCATCTTTTGAACCTCCTCCAGTTTCCTGCAGCTACTCATATCTCATCACCTGGTTTTTTTTTTTAAGAGGGACTTACTGTTATGAGTATCTGAAAACTGCAATATGCCCTTACCAAAAGTTACCAGAATGTTCTTTTTAAACTTAATCTCTTGTTTTTCTATCATTATTTCCATATTTGAGCAGCTCAAAGCCCTGATCCCATGCCTGTATCTCCTGATGATCGGCAGCTGGAAAAATAAGAATCTTTAGATGCAGGTTGAGAAAGTAAAAAACCCTACCAAACACTACCCTGTTCCCTTCTTTCTCTCTGTCTTTGAAGGAGGGCCTGACATGTTTGCTAACTGGTTTCAACAAAGCCCAAACCTTTTCCTTGTCACTGATATTCCAGGTGAAACCAACTTGAAGTTTAACACTTTGTTTTAGCAGGATGACATCGAGAAGAATATTGTGGGAATAAAATATGCAGGATCCAATTCAGCGTAAAGCCACAAAGATGGGTCCTATTTCATTGCTTTGTTATCAAGGATAACTCATTTGGACCTAGTTTAAAGACATGTTAAATTAAAAGTACGTTAAATGGATTTGTAAAGGAGTGGCTGTTAGAAGGTCAGCTCTCTTGTAAGTATCAAGTCCTGGGAAAATCGTACTATTATGGGTTACATAAGCATAACAAAGCTTTAATCTCTGTTTACTATTTAATTTGTCATCTTTGAATAGATTGTATAGCTCTGTTGGCCATTGGGGTTTTAGTTAACACCGAGTTTGACATTTTGCTAGTGAAAGATTCCTCCCAATCAGAAAAGAATATAATGAGACCTGTTTCTTCACTTTCAGTGTGTAGAAGAGAAAATATAGTACAAAGGCAAAAGAAGACAAAGATAGCTGGAGCACAGATTGCACCATGTAAAGGTCAGATGGGATTCCAGGCTGAATTTAAGCCCATAGATGAAACATTGAAGAAGGGCATGTCTTGCAATGACTGCTAAAAAAAATAGTGTCACTTATCATCTGTGAAGAGTAGACAGGTCTTGGGCAGTATTTAAAGTTCAGGGAGAGGAAAAAAGATTACTTATGATAGTCATGCTGGAAACTGCACCAAAAAATTGATCCATCCTCAGGTTCAAAGCTTGGAAGCAAGGTGAACATCACAAAGACCGACCATCATCTGTAGAGATCAAAGTAACACCAGGAGAGCACTGAAGTCCAGAAGATGAAACTAGAAGATGAAATCAGTATATATCTCTAGGTATATACTATTGATACTATACAAAACAGATTAAAGTGTAAAGTGTTAGAGGAACCTCTGGCTATNTCTTATATATATATATATATATAAACTTTTTTCTTTAAAACTTCTTTTCCTGAATTGACAAGTACACTACCTGATCAAAGTCAAGTGGTTGAAACAAGTTAAATAATAAAGACCCCATCCAAACTGAACCAAAATAACAGAAATTACCCTGCTGACTGAGTATGAGACACGCACTCCAGGGTTTATTTAAAAGAAGTTGTATTCAATGAAAGCATCATTAGTTCAGGTGTAGCATTATGCAAAGCAGTTTCACTGACAAATAGTGACTTCTAGAGCAAAATTCTTTATTCATAGCTGTTAGTGTGTCCAACGCTAATGCAAAAAAAATTCAGGTTAACTGATACCACAAAAAAGCTGAAGTCTTTTTTTTTTTTCCTTTTCCCACAGAGCACACTGAAACATAGTTTCTTGCAGTTATTTTGACCTAGAACTAGAAATCTGTTAATTCTTCCTATTTCACCAGTTCGGATATTGCAGATTGTATTGTAAGTTTTGAAGTCACCTAAAGAACAGAAAGTCCCCTAAGTACTGCCACTGGTACATAGGCTACTATAATAATTGCATTATTATAATTCTTTCTGCCCCACTCATGTTCTCTAGGGAAGATACCACCTTTTATACTAAAGGCATGATCAGGTTCTCCATCCTGAGTATCACATTTAGGACACTATTGTGTTAACTTCTATAGATATTTATTTTTATTGTAACCTTTTATTTCCATGGATATTCTCTCTCATCACAGAGTATAAAGATCATACTTTTTTCTTTATTAAATAACAGAGAGTGAAAAAATCCATTTAATTTATTTATTGCATGAATTATAAAATATTTAAAGATGTATTTTTCCCCTTAAATGTTTTAGTAGATATTTAGACTAAGACATGTATAAATTCTGGTTCTGGGGAGACATATGCACGAGGCCATTAGCGCATATGTTTTTGCAAGGCTTGGAAACCTAATATGCCATATAAGAATAGCTGAAATAACTACCTTTCAAGAAAAAAAACATAGAAGTGTGTTTTCCCCACAGTTCTATTTTCCTTAATGCCTACTCTAATTTGCTTTGAAGAGTAAAAGACTACTCCTTGATAATGCATTCTCAGATTGAAAAATTAATGACTAAGACATGTTGCATATGTTCTTTCTTCATATGAAAACAGCATGAAAATAATGTTTTGTGTGTAAACATCTGGAGAAACATCTGCTGTGTTTCATTAGAACTAACTCATTTACCAGCTCCCTCATCCTGAATTTTTTCTATCCGTTTCCACTACTTGAGCAAAAATATAATTTCTGGTAGAGTATCAAAGCATAACATTTCATATATCTTTCCAGCAGTATTTTTCCCAAGTTATTATTGGTCTTTTTCCATATTAAGTTTGCAGTATTTATCTGTACCTACAACCCAAATAATTAGTGATTATTAACCTGCATAGCCCATGTTTTCATGTCTGTGTCTCTTCCAAAAGATATTTAATTTATCTTCCCGTTTGGCTTTCAGTTTTGGAAGTACTTCTCCAGTGATTCCTGGAAACCTACGGCACTGAAATGAATTTCTTTTTCTCTATCAAACACTCCCACATCAGGAATTCCAAGACTTGTATTGCAACATGCTGATACTGGAACTGGAATCTGGTATGTGGATCTTCAGAGCTTCTAATATATTTAAGAATATATTTACAAAAAAAAAGGTTTGATGAATCCTGTCTTTCTATACAAACTATACATATGTAAAACATATTTCTTCTTATATATGAACTAGACAACTCAGGCTAAAGATGAAAAGATATGAATGAACACCACTTATTTCACAAGGGTTAAAGAGCATCTGTATCAGTGATGCAAGATACGGTGTAAATCCAAACTAACAATGTCTTTTTTATCATGTTTTTGAAATCAATACAGCATCTTTTATCTTTATATCAGTTGCTGAATCATAGACTGTTCTGCTATTTATAATGCATTGAAAATAATTGAACAGGCAAAATTGCCTATTCTCCAATTTTTATCCGAGATCTTAATGTTCCAGCTCTCAAGACTGCTAATACTTATAAGGGATATCAATTTTCTGCTGTAGAGATTCTTGAAGTTGGAAAGGAAAGTTGAAAATATGATTCTGTAAATGCTAGTATTAATCCATTCCTGCTGGTCATGATTTTGAAAATATGAAGTTGACTGGACCAGAAAGATTAAATAAAATTGGAATAATGTGACTTTTTTAATATCTGCTTCAAATAATCCAGGATATAGGCTTAATCAAGGTTAGGCTTTTAGGTGTGTGTATGTAGGAGGCAGATTTTTGTGCCTGACTACTGCAGTCAGAATAAGATTCAACCTCATTTTCTTTAATTATTTGGTTCCATATTCAAGTGAATATATTGATAAATAAGTCGTTCTATCCAATCAACCTGACTTTATGTAGAGATATAAAAGGAGAATACAAGTTATGCTTCTTCTTCGACTTTGGAGTTTTCTATTCTTTAATTTACATAACTGAGCACTCAAGGTGAAGCCTAAGGTTTGTGCCTGCAACAGGCACTTGAGGCTTGGCTACAGAGACATTAATTTCTAGTCATGTGCATGAGTTCAGGGACTAGCCATGTGCCTATCCTCAGCCTTGTGCTCTTTTCTGAATCATCTGGCATATTTTTTCCAAGAAATCTGATGCAGAAAAGCCACAAAACATAGAACAGTCAAAGTTCTTATTGCAGCAGTAAGAAAATCGGTTCAGTGTTTAGAGACAAATTAAGCTCTAAGTTGTTTTTGAAGGGGAACCTACAAGACTGATTTCTGAAAATAGAACAAAAAAGCCCTCTAAGTGAAAATAGATTTAATGCTGGGATTTAACGCTGTTGATTTCTCAGACACCCGTAAGATTCCAGATGAAAAAAATAACACAACCAAAATATTGTAGTACCCCAAAGTGCAAGATAGGTTTGCATTCTCTATGTCACAAATCAACCAAATTAGACATGTGAAGAAATAAAAAAACGCAGAAGAATTGGTACCGAACAGCAAATGGAATCAAGATCCAAAGTGAAAAGGGAAAGCAAATATAAAGGACTTAAAGTTCACAAGTTGGCTTCAAACTGAAGTTTGAACTGCAGTTCAAAGTGGAAAACATGGATTTATCTCAAGAGGCCACAGATTAAGATCTGCCACCTGCCCCGAAGACTTTACACTCAAAGTAAATTAAAATGAGAATTTCTCTGGGGATTGCTTAGTGGCACTAGAAGGGACCTTATGACTATAACAAAGTGCCTTGGGGCATTTTGAGTGAAATCCCAGTTTAGAAATAAATGATACAGACTCTGTTTTCTGTTATCCTTCAATAAATCCACTGTAACTCTACAGATAAAAACTTGGCTGATGTATCCTCACCATATCTAAAATGTTAGCAAGCTATGATACTGACAGATTGTAACAAAAGTAGAAAAAAGACTTCTCACAGAGTAAATCTAGGAAAATTAGCTAGAAACTCTTTAAACTATTAGCATGAAAGATTCTTAAGAAAAATATAAAAACAGAAACAACGGAAACCAAAGGCAAAACTTCCAGCTGAATCAATCAGCTTTGTGGGCCCACAGAAGGAAAAATAAAGACAGTTCATTGACTTGAGAAATACAGAATTCTGGGATTTTTCTTCAATAATGGATATATAGCTGTCCTGGAAATTGCCATTTTGACAACCCTGAACATTATTTATTCACAGACCACTTCAATCATTCACACTCATTTGTTTTTCACTGTGAAGTTCACAGGATACATGTATATTTTGTAAAACCATGTCTGCATGTGTCCAGCTACCATGGCTCAGCTGACATGCAGTAACTTGGCCTTCTCAAGGCAACACCACAGAGCACATACACACAACCCTGAGTTCCCAACCCCACTCCAAGCTTCCTTAAATGGGCTGCTAGGCTTTGTTTGCTATTTGTAAGATGCAGATAACAATACATCCTTTCTGACACTCACTTTCTTTTTAAAATTTGGTTAAAAATTTGTATAAAAGCTGTCCCCATAACACCAGGGGTATGGATCCCTTTCCCAGCTTTTCCAGGGTCCCACCATGACAGATTATAGAAGCAAGGAACAGCTATCTAGCATCAAAACTATCTTTGTGCTCATGAGGCCTTACAACAAAAAGCAACTTCCAAACATAAGAAGGAACATAAAACCAGCATGAAGGGGAAGAGTGGGGGAAGAAAAACACAATAACTATCAGAGAAATCATCAGAAAAAAAGTAACTTATTGCTATAAGCAATACTGTGACATACAGCCACCTGAGCTAGTGACTTAAAAAATGAGCAAGTGGGCAGGCTGAAGGAGAAACATGTTACCCTTGAGACTGTTCAAAAGAAAGCTTGTAATAATTTAAAGATCCCAAGACCCCTCAGAGTGACAGGAATTCAGAGCATCTCTTGCAAAAAAAAATGTCTTCCCATTTAAGAGGGCACATAAGTTTGTTTGTGGGGAGTGGGGAAGTGATAACTGATGTGAGACTCAGACCCAGTGCGACAGGCAATTTAGTCACACACAATAATCTCTGAGGTATTAAGCCAACAGGTTAGAAAACCCATTTCCTAGACACTTGTTTTGAAGACAAGATTATTTCCACTGGGACACTGTTCATTTTTTGTCAGGCTAACATCAGATGCATTGAAGCAACTGGCAGAGGAGATGCTCAAGGACAACTGGCACAGAGCCAGAAGATGCTGTCAGAGATGGTACTGCCCATCTCACCATGTTCCCATTGACTCTCCAGGGAGCAGGAGATTATTAGCAGGGAAAAATGTGTCAAGGAATTTCTCACAAGAGGCAAGGATGCCGCACTAAAACTTCAGGGCAAATTTGGAGGACTAGACTCTGTATGTCTCAGAGGCTGCATTTTTTTCTCGCAAGTCTCACATCAGTGAGACTTGCGAGAAAAAAATGGGTGACAGTTTATGTCAGTTTAAATACAACTCCAAATTATAAAACTGAAGGCCCTAAATACTTTTAAAATCAGGTTTAATCACCTTATGCAAAAGACAGTATAATGATGTTACCTGGGCTGAAAAATCCCTGCTGTACCTAAATGACAAAATCTCATAAGTGGCAGTGTGCCCAAAGAGCCTCCTCTGGGGAAGCACGGGAAGGAAAGACACGGAACATTTAAACTGAAAAATGAGAAAAGTTGACTGTGTCCCTTTAAAATAACACACCGCTGGGCCACTGTGTGAAATGGATTTCAACTAGTTTGCAGCAGTGGTTATCTGCTAAACAAAACAGCATTGTTCCTGAATATATTTGGATAAGTAAATGACACATTTATTATAACTACAGTACTAAGAGAATGTTTGTGCTGTAGGATTTCATCCACAAAGGCTGCTTACAAAGCACTGAGAAATAGCTGCAGGCAGATGAGAGCATAACACCAACAAATAAAGGCCAGCAAAATTGGAAGATGAAAGCTTCATGGAAATACAACAGTTACCTCTGCATGCCTGCCTGTCTTCAAAGCAAACTGAAAGCAGATGAACCTGGGAGCAGACTTCTGCTCAGGACTGTGGGCTTTGCTACGGGCAGTGGACCAGATCCCCAGGGAGATGGAAGAGAGTGGCTCCATCAACCGCATCTCCTGGCAAGGACTCACTGTTCCTCTTGCCTGAAGCTATTAGAAGTACTGAGGCACAATGGACCTCTCTGTTTCCCCAAAATGCAGGGTTTTGTTTTATTCTATGGCTAGGAAACCAAAGTATGGGGAGGTGAGTTGACTCTTGACAGAAAAGCTCCTCATTCCTACAGAATGAAGTCTCTCTCTTCCAGTGCTCTGTTCTAGAAAGTTAGCCAGGAAGATATAAAATTAAATATTTAAAGGAACTAAATATTTAATCAATCTTAACACCCACCTCTTCTCTGCTATATTCTATTTCTTCATTCCTTCTCTATTTCATGTTCCCTTTTTAACTGTTCCCTTGCTGCATCCTCCACCCCGCAGTGATTTATTTTTACCCTGTCAGTCACACTAGTGTTGCTTGACTCGTATCTACAAACCAAGATACTTTCCACCAGACACTGACTTTATGAACAGAAATTCTTGAGACACAAAGCCTCTAGTCTTCTCCGAGTATTCCTCTCCCCCACCTTGCTTTCCAATTTTAAGGCTTATTGAGCCCCTATGTGGCTTAGTGCTGTGTAAGAAGCCCAGAAAACTACCATTTCCACGTGGTGCAATGACTGTGCTCAGTCAGCTGCCATAGCAGCTTGTGAGTTGGGTGACCCAACCACCACCACAGCTCTGCCAGATGGACATGGCCCAGGTCCTGTGTGAGTGGAAACGTGAGCACATTTTGCAAAGGGCCAGGGGCCTGCTGCTACTTGAGAGCCACTTCTGAAGTCTGACATGTTGATCCCTGATGGTGCCCAATGAAGTTAAAAGGCTAATCTGGAAATGACTACCTATCCCTCTTCCCTACAGGGATAATCAGAGGGAAATGGAAAAGCCCATCCATCTTCCAGGGCATGCAGGAGATGGAACCGATTTGACTGAATACAGATGCCAGGTTGTGCAGGGTGAAGTTACTGGCAGGAGGAAGGTGTTGCTATCCTACCTAAAGGCAGGAAAAAAACTCGACACCATCTGGATCTGAAAGTTAAAACTTGCTGTTCTTTGAAACACTTTGGAGAAAGTTAATCTCTCAGCATTTCGTGTTCGTTATAATTTTTCAGCTTTTTAATTGAGATCTGCAAAAATCTCAGAGAAAAGGACTAGTTAGTTGCAACTTATGTGGTAGTGTCTGTAGTTACTTATTTTTATTCCACTGAGAGTTATCCTATAATTTTTGAAGTCGTAAGTTGTTGTCAGTAAGCTTTTCTATTCTCTAAACTTCTCCTATGTTCTCACCCACTCAGAGAAAAACAAAGGCAAAAGTGTCCAATTCTATAAATTGCTCAGCTATGGTATTTCACCACTCTGTCCTGGATAATTGGATATTAGTCACCTTACGTTATGTTTCTATTACCTGAAATTCTACATGGAAACATAGTGAACAGTCAGTAATGGACAAAGACTTTTCTTGCTTCCAGCTAAATCAGTCCATCTACAGCTGAACAAGAGGGTTTGTATGAAAAACAATCGTTCCTTAACCCCCTGGCTTAAACAAAAAATGCATCTACGCAAAGAATGACAGCAACAGAATACTGAGAACAAGCAAGTTTGACCTGAGCAGCTGTTTAAGAATTGAGGTATTGTTAATTTTGGATATTTATAACCAAAGCATGAAAAACTCTCCTTTTAGTCTCAGATTTTATTTTTTTTCAAGAGAAACTCAAGCAGGCTTTACTGGAAGCTTCAAAAACATTTCCAGTGACGTGGCTGTTGGATTTATTGCTGAAGGATTTGCTTAGATGTTCTGCTGAAGTAGGCAGCGTTAAACCCAAACTGAAACTAGCTCTGGAGCTTCAATGAAGTGTACAAACCATCTTTTTCCTGACCCAGGATGTTGTGCAGGGTTGAAAACATTGGGCACATGCTGCCTGGGACAGTAAGGGACCGCAGTTCTCTTTAGCTCACCAAATTGGGTAAATGTGTGTTTATTAGCCATCCAGGAGCATTTCAGATCCCAGTATGAATGTGTAGTGAAATACTGGGTTTGCTTCCCTCAGACTCTAGGAATTTTCTCTTCATCTTCATGTATCAGGTAGACGTTTCTTCTGACCTCTTGTTCCTGGTTGTTACAGTGCAGAGCACCCCTGGCTTCCAAGTAGGATGCTGAAGTCCTGCAGATGATTGCCACTATCAGTCCTATTCCTGATTCAAAGGGGGATTTCACAGGTAATTTCCTCTTTCATTTCAGTGCAATCAGTTTGGACCAATTTGTATGGAAAGGGTTTTAAAAGGCAGACTGGAATCAGTATGTATGTGACAAATCAGGGAAGGTGACGGCCAAAAAAGAACTTTATTCTGCTCTAAGTAGTAGGACACTAGGGGGAGTATCGGTCCTTTTCGTGCCAAAGTCTTCTAAGACTAGAGGGGAATAATTTTTCGGAAGCAATGAGTTAAATACAATTCATATTCAATCACACGGAATCATTTGAGGTGCATAAAACTAACAATGAGTCATCACACTGACATATCACCATGACCTCTGGTCTGCAGCACTATTGCTTCTCCCACATCCAGTGCGTGGCTCTCCCCCAGTTTCCAAGCCCAGACAGGACTGTAACCTGACTGGGGCAGCGCTGCCCTGTTTTCATGCTTCTGTGCTGTACTAAACTCCTTTCAGCATTAAATAGTCTTTAGAAACCGGGCTATTGTATTCATCTGGTCAGTCAGGTTATCTGATCATCCAAAATGAACATCTGAACATCATAAACTGGTAGAGGTGTAAAGTTTGTAACTGTAGTTACAGATGGCAAGTAACAGTGTTGCAAATATTAAGGATAAATTATTGTATATATATTTATTTAGACATGTTACACATACATATATATATGTGATGTTTGGTCTAATTTTATATATGTATGCAATAGCCCATATCCAAATAGTAACTAGAGAAAAACCGAATTGTTAAGACTGAATATATGTTTCACTGTGGGTTTCTCCAATTTAACCTGCTGCATGGCTAAAAGGCAGGGTGAAGAAGATATTCATCCCAAAGTAGCTAGATTCAGAGGATAACTCATTAATAGAAAGGGGGAACAGCAGCAGTTGGGCTACAATTTGCAAGTTCACTCAGCTATCAAAGCAGCCATGAACTCAACAGCTACATGTATAGGAACTGAAAGATAAGAGGAAATTTCTGAACAAGCACATGCCAGTAATTTGAGAGACTAATTGGTGTAGGAAGACACATCCCAAAAGTTCTTAGAGAGATTACATGGAAATCAATTAAACTGATTTAAAACACTTTGAAACATCAGCTATCTTAAGTGATGGATTAGAAAGTGATTAGGCTAATCTTGAAGGGAAATGAAATGAGAGGAACTTTCCAATCCTTAAATACTGTCATTATCTTAGTGAACGTGGACATTATTTAGTTTTGAGAAAAGTGGGGCGTAAGAAAGAGGCGTACTAACTAATAAATTATTTAACAAACCAGGGCAAGACACTCCTGCGTGCCTCCTTTCTTACAAGGAAAAGGAAGGAAAGAAAAGCAATCCTTAGAAGATGTTACAGTATCTTCCCCTCCCAAATCTTTGCAGAATTCCAAGAAGGACTAAAAACTCAAGCAGGAAAAAGGTGTTAGAGTGGCCCTTTAAGTTGGATAATCCATTCCCTAGAGTTCAGATCACCTACATCTTTCTTATCCTCCTACATTGCCTTATTTCAGAAACAGTTTACCAGTTTCTGTGCAATGCAGATTAGCATGTTTTTCCATATAGCTCCATGTTGCAGCTTTCACCATCCTCAGTAGAAATAAAAGTGGATAATGCAGGACATTATTCAACGTTCTCTCCTCGCTGGTGGTTTGTAGATCCTAAAGGCAGACATGCCTTTTACAGGTGTTTATAGAAATGATGATAACTTCCCTTTGGATATATAAGCTGGGAATTCGCAAGGTGGTTGTATTGAGATATGCTGGCATTTAAAACAAAAAGGGATCATTATATCCATAAAATGTTTACAGCCTTTTCAAATAGGGTGTAAAGAAATATTAGGGAGCATGTGAAACTTACTGCAATAATTTAGTGTGACAGCCTACAACAGCTTTTGGAACCAGCCTTTGAAAATATACAAGCTTTCACAGTCTTATCATATTGCCTTTATCCCCAAGGTTTTTGAGTATACACAACCACTGCAAGAGAAAATGCAGTAACTTGAGTGTCATTTGAGAGCCATTATTCACAGGACTGAATAGTCAAACCTACGAAAGCACTACAGACATCAAAAACCAGGAGTACATGGGGGAAAAAAGAGGAGCTGAAACGCGATGCTGTTCAAAAAGGCTCGAAACTCATGATAAGATATGACTCAGAGGGCACACAGACGCTTCAGTCAACGCCACAATCTTTCTGTGCTTCAGTAAAGTGCAAACAGATGCAAAGACACAGCCTTCACTAAAGCTGAAAAAAGCCAAGATGACAAGTCAAACACACAACATGTGACAGCACTCAGAAAGAAGCCTACACCAGCTACTAACTTACCTTACAGGCAAGCAACAGGTACTCATTTAGTGGAAATATATAATCAGAAATCCTCATCCCCAACTCTGGAGCCATTGTTAAATCTTAAATACTTAGATGATTAATGTAGAGACATATCAAGAAAGGGTTGGCTGACGCTTTGCACATCATGGAGGAAAATGAGCCATCTTTCAGGTGAAAATCTGAACAAAACTTCTCAAACATTTGCTGCCCCTCTTCTCACTCTGCATCTTGGTGTTATACCTGTTTTACCTGGTGTTTTCCTGTAAGCCCCTTTAGGTACTGGAAGTATCAGCCTTTTTAGTGGAAACCCATCTGACATTCATGGTTTTGTGTTAAAAACACCTGAGAAAACCTGAATGAGCAGGAGGCCATTTTAATAACTGTCAGTACTGAAGGCAGTTATGTATGGCACCAAAATGTGACTCAATTATAGGAAGCACGGAAGAAAATAGATGGGAGATATAACATTGGAAGTAGCTCGAATAATCAAAATAGGAGTTTCTGGGAAAAATTTAAAAAAAAAGTTTTGGTGTGTAATTCAAATTCAAAGTGTTTGGAATTCCTGGAAAGAAAACATTTGAATACAAAATCAAACTCTGTAAGAGGAGATATAGGCTGCCTTTGTTTTTCAGTGCGTTTCAACCTCACTTTAAATGCTTGGGGGCATAGAAATACATAAAATTCTAAAGGAAGAAGCTACACATCCTTTCAAAGACGACTAAAAAAATGGAGCAATATGTTAAACAATCATTTGTAAGCCTGGTATGATTTTAACTACAGAAACAGCAGAAAATGGCACTGGCAGACATTCAAGAGATCATCCCAAGCACTACCTGAGAACTGCCAACCTGGTATCTAGCTGATCCTGAGACAAACACTTTCACACCGTCCTCCAGACTGCTTTTTGTGGGAAGCGGTGCAGTTTCTCACAATACAGTCTGTTCTAGGGCTTAACTGTCCTTACTCTGAGAAAAGTCAGTCCAAGAAGAGCATGTTTCCACCTCTGCTACCTTTAACTCAGTGGAAGACTCTTGCCACATTTTCTCTCAATCTTAAATAATAACCATAGCTTTAGGGTCATTTTTTAGAGACTTGGAATGATTTTTTAAAATGCTTGAGACCTAGAGTCCAAATGTAGCTCATCTCATTCAACTACACAATAGCATCTGCGTTTCAGCTGTTTATTCTGATCTTCCTTTGTAGCCAGGACAGACAAACACACATATCTGGAGCTCTGTATTGACTACAAAGACAGCCATGAGGCAATTGCTCAGATGGAGGTGTCTGCATTGGAGAAGAGTGATTCAGCTGTCTAACAGGCAGTTGATACTATTCAAGACATTTCAGAGTATATTAGACATTTGCATGGAGTGCCAGATGTGCACAGCCAAAGGAGTTCCTGTGCCATTCTGCATTGCTCACAAAATTTACCATATAATTTTCTCCCTCTTTATTTTAGTTTTTCAATAAATTCTAAATCCTTCTCCTACAATAAAGTACAGGTTTTTGATCACCCTATTGCTTATAGGAAGACTGTTTCAGAACCAGAGAAAATTCAGGAGCTATGAGCCCTGTTCTAATAAGATAAGCCATGGAAAATTCTATAACATTTTTCACTTGAGCTAAGATGCTCTTTGGCACCAAAAGTTCCTTAATACTCAGTTCTAGTTATTCTCCTTTCTCCCTTTCTCACAACATAAACAAGCACAATGGCAGGCCAGCAGGGGATCTACACAAGAGCTTCCCTATTTTATTTTTAAAAAATAAATATAATAAAAATATCAAAGTGGTAGCCTGAGGGGACAAGCCAACTACTGCATCTTCTCTTTTGCCTTCCTCATCTGAATGTAGGTTTCAACATAGCCCAGAGGAACCTTGTTTTTCCAGAATAATAAATAGGAACAGATGGAAAATAAAATAAATAACCAGAAAACCAGAACATTAATAGGGTTAGCATGCATCTGCTGGTTACTTCCAGCTTCACCAAACTGTGTACATAAAATGAATGGATCTCCTAGCCAGTAACAAGAACACCGAGTCTCAACAGTGCTCATGATTGCCATTTTCTCTAGCCAAGCTTATACTATTTTCTAGAACTATTTATTACCTGCAGAGTTAAGCAGCACACCACAAGTAGCTGTATCAAATTATTTTTCAACTAGTTTGAATCACAAGTGCTTGTATCCATATAAAAACCTATCCATGCTTGGTCATTGCAGGATAAATGTAGACAAATTCCTGAAGTGCTTGAGCATGTAAGTTGTCCAGAGCCTTCCGGTATGGATTCAACAGTCTGAAAAACAGAAAAAAAAAGCTGGAGTGGCTGTGTAGTGCATCCCCTGACCCAACATAAGATCAGGTGGAATTCTGTCATTTTTAGTCAGTACTTGCCTAACTTGTATTTAAGAAAATATAGTGTCAGATATTACACAAGCTTTCTACCCAAGACCAACAGAGAGTGCAGCAGGTTGTTTCAAACTTGTTACTTGGTCCAAATGAACCCCGGTGATGCAGCACATGCTACCCTGCTATCAATGAGTGCCATTCTTTCTATGCATCTTAAGTGAATTTCTGTCATACTAGGCAATGGCTGCATGACTCGTTCATGCATGGTTAATACAATTTTCCAAGGGTACTATGTATCAATTTTGTCCTCAGTGACTTTAAACTCACAGATAATTGAGCTCACATTCTTCACTCCCTAATATGTTTTCATTTTTACCACAAAGGAATGCATGGTGTCTTAAAACCCTGCTCGTCACTTGCTGATTCTGCCCAGCCAGAGCAATGTCCAATACCACACTGCTCAAAACAACAATTTAAGTAGGTTTCATTGTGAATAATGTCTTCTATTTAGAAATGTTTGGGTTTATAGTGAGATGGAAAACAATAAAAACATACAAAAATTGATGGGCAAAAGAAGTTTCATAATAATCTACCGTGATGCACCCAGAAACATTTTCACTTTGAATGGAACCAGAACACCATTGGAAAAAAAGTCAAAAAGAGATTTTTTGGCAAATGATTCAATTCAGACATTATTTTGTGGAGAAAAAACCCTTTCAGATTCACAAGAAATGGATTATACAGAGGGATAAGAACTTACAATTCGAACATTGATTTGTACTATTTGAGCTAACGTTAGTTCTTAATGTCAGATCTGCAAGTTCTTAATCTTCATATAGACCACTTGCTAGACCAAGTTCACATTATATTTCAGCAATATTCATCATGTAAACATAGTTTCATTAGTTTTTGAGAAAATTCTTAATCTCTCTTTTTAGTTTAAGTAATATTTTGATCAGTTTAATAGATGAGTGCAAGTCCTTGTATGTACTATAAACGCATTTATCCATCATAAATAAAACTTTATGTGATTTTCTTTTTTTTTCATTTTATAATCTGAGTAATGCTAGGAAATGAAAAGACAGAAAAGCTTTTTATATAAATACATAACACAGTCACAGAACTGTCTCAGATCTATTTGCTGAAACGCTTTTTCTTCAACTTAAACTCTTGCAGTATTTAGCAAAAACATTTCTCACTCTAAGTTTTAAATGTCTTGAGGCAATATTAAGAAATGTAACTACATCCCAATGCAATTCTGAATTCTTTAACACTTGTCAAATTTAATTATTTCACTTGCATTAGCTTTTCATCAGCTTAAAATTTTATTACCAAGACATAAATCAGTAATTTATAATGAAGATATTAATTAAAGAGAATAAAAGAAAGCCTCTTTGCCTGAACTAATTGAAATTTTGAGTATACAAATACTTTATTTAAACAGAAAATTTTGATTTATTTATTTTTTTACAGTGCTGGCTAGGAATTACTAAAGGTAGCAAAATATTTCCTGCATATTTGGGAGCAGAACTTTGAGGCCTTCATCAAAAACATAAGTCAACATTTATTTTAGAAGAAATCAAGATAGAAAATGTACTGTATGTCTTCCACAATCTGTGGTGGAACTCAGTTTTGCACAGTACCATGTGATTTAATAGACATGTGATAGGATGGAAATATTCTCTCTGAAATTTATGAACTGTGCTTTACATGCAAAATTGCCTCTCCTCTTTGGACACAGAATTATCTTTTCCACAAGGTAGTAAAACCCTAACACAATCTATATCCTCTGCAAAGATGAAAACTTCAAATGCTCATCTCAAAAGTTTACATTTTCTGCACCAAGGAAAAAAAATAAACAGCTAATTTAGAAATTCAAATATGGACTTTGTTTATTCATTTTACATAAATGCATTTGAAAGTGTAGTCCCTAAAAATATGCATTTCTTCTTTTGGCTTCATGAGTCCCTCCCAGCTAGAAATAGCACTTAGCAGCTAGTCATCCCATTATTTACTGATACTCTGTTGACAGTCTGTCAGCTTCTTTTCACCAGGGAAGGAGAAGTCAGACTCCCTGCTAGAGACTGTCTTGACAGTGATGCATGGCCAAGGACTGGGGACAGCTTGCTAAGGCCTCTCTCCTCCAAGCCACATCCACATTACTATTATCCACTCTGAAGTTGCTGCCCTTCCAAATTGTTGCAAGACAACTTGTCCATGCCCCTCACTCATAGTCTTTGGTAATTTGTTACCAGTATGAGTCTTTCCTTCTGGTTTTTTGTTCTTTGTTGCATTTCATTCTTCCCTTACCCAAAATTCTTTTTTCAAGATAACGGTGATAATGGCACTTTCACCCAAATGGCTTCCTGGGAAATCATCCTTTCCCCACAGGATCAGGCTGACAAGGTAAATTTTTTATCCTCTTTTCATATCTTTTGTCCTCCTAGCAACTCAAAGGAGTGCATACATAAAGGACTGAGAAAAAAAACTTGGACTGGGAATGCCAGGATTGACTCTGAGTGATGTCAAGGTTGGTTGTAGATAAATGAATAACTGAAGTTCTCAAGAAACATTAAGTTTCAAGAAATATTAAGTATCTTTGTCCTTATAGACAAAGTTATTGCCATAACATTTTGACATAAAGATAAGCAGAAAAATCAAACTGGTTTGGGGGGCTGAAAGAGAATGGAAGTTAGGAGATCATACTAGATAAATCTCTTAAATGTTCTTTTACTGTGAGTCATTAGGAAACTCATTATCTGAGAAAAGTAACATTGACTGAATCAGTTAAGATATATCTGCCTCCAAAAATTCACAATAGACATATTTATCTATATTTAATTGTTCCTACAATCATATAGAGAAAAGTTTTAAAACAGGGTTGCAACCAAGAAATTTGTGCTATAAAATCTCTTCCTGTCTTAAGCTTCTCATGATACTCAAGAAGAAAAATCACAGAGTGCAACTGCAGGACACTAATGACCAACATCCAGAGACAGAAGGGCAATTTGCCCTCCTAGAGAACTGTCTAAGGTAGATGGGATGAATCAGTTTCAAATTCTGTCTCTACTGAAACTAAAGCAAACTTACAAGAACAACTTGTATCAGACAACAAAATTTCAAGACATGAGAGCTCTACTCACCTACTAATAAAAGCCACGAGTAAATGAATTGCAGTATTACAAGCTGGCAAAGATATGAAACCTAATATTTGACAAAGTGCTTTTCAAAATGCATTAAATGGCTCATCATGCAAACATCTCTATTAACACAATATGAGAAAAGATCTATTAAATCAAAAGATGTTCTGCCCAAAGTAGAACAAAACTGCACCTCAAGCTTGGCCACTCTAAACTTTCCAAAACCGGAGAAGAACCTTCCCTGTAAACCAAAGCAACATTTTTCTGTGAGGAAACAGAGCACTGAAGATCATGGTGTGAAACGCAGAGCTGTATGGGTTCATCACAGCCTAACAACATGTTGCATCCAGCGTACAAAGTGGTGTAAGTACACACATTGAACTGGGCTATTACTGAACATTTCAAACTCACTCACGCCCAACTCTTGCTGAGCTTCTTTTCTGCAATCCTTGAAATTATACCCAGTGCCAGGGGAAAAGAAATATATGACTTGTGAAGGACTTGGAAACACTAGTCACACCACTCAGGTTGCTGCCAAAGAGTCAAGGAGACTATAACAGACTACACTTTTCTGATTTGTTGTTGTTTTGTTTGTTTTTTTTTAATTTTATTATTGTTGTTTTTAAATATACTTGTTTTGATGTTCAGACCCTCTGGACTGTGGTGGCTGTGTATAGTTGAGTGCTAGAGCCATTTTTATAGGCAGCTCGAGTGTGTACAACAACAGAGTGGTATACCAGCACATAACCATGGTATAAAAAGGCTACATGGATGGGCGAATTCTGCCATTATTGAGTTGCCAATCAAAACCCACATTATTATACAAAAATAGGTTGTTGCATCCATGGAGATGGAACTTGTCTGCCAATCTAAAGTATTTTACATAGACACTGCCTCAGACCAAGGTCTAAAAATGGTTTGAATGACAACTTCACGCTGAAGCAAGAGCAGAAATCTCTCCTCCTAGTTTTAATTACACGTCTCTTGTAAATAAATATATTTAAAAATATTAACTAAGATGCAGCTGTGTTTAACTCTGATTTTCTTCCAAATTTTCCAGAGTTCCTCAGTATTTGTGCAAGACTTTGAAGAACTGCATGACATGGTAAGTATTATTGTTAAGCTGTCTGCCTCTCATGAAAATTACAGCATAGCTAAAGGAAGCAAGAGAGTTTCTAATATTCCCCATGACTGTTAGATGCTGAAAACTTCCAGAAAACAAAAGGTCTTTTAAACATGAAACTTTTTCTGTCACTCTTCAACTTGAGTAATTTGGAAGGAAAATATGATTCCCTTTTTTTGCTTGTCATTTCCATTCCAACTTTCCTATGACTTACTCTCTTCTCAAGTTGACTCAAACTAACTTGCTTTCACAGTCATGAGTGAAGCTAAAGTGTCCTGATTCTGAAAGCCTTTGTACATGCTGCTAATTCAAGGACAATGTTAGCAGAATACCAACTGGATATAAACCAACCTGGAATGTTTAGGCAGGTAAAAAGAAAAATTTCTGATAATTCTACAGACTGTGTGTTGTCCTATATTAGCCAGTGAGATATATTTTTGAAAGCAATTTTTAAAAAGATGTTTTACAATGTTAAAGGACGCTTCTATCTTACACTAAACTGGAAACTAAATTTTAATGATATTTTGTATCAAGAATACAAGCTACATTTTGTAAGAACTTTTGTAAGAAAATTCCAAGGATTTTTGTGATTTTTTTTAATGAGATTCTTTTTGCCTTGGATTTTTTACATTTCTGTTTTTACAATTGCCATATGGATACCAGTCATGACAATTTGTGTCTGGTGACTAGGTATTTTTGTACATATGCTTTTAAAATAGGCTCCATAGAGCTATAAAGAAGTGAGTACAGACCAGTGCATGAAAGAGTGTGCCAAGCTTGCTCCATTTGATTTGTTGAACTGCAAGAAGAGATCAAAGCTTCCTAAGGTATACTGGCATCAGTGACTGCCGAATGGTACAGGAAGGAACATAACAGACCTATTGAGGTAGGTCATACCAAACAACATTTACGGACACAGGAGAGCCTGCTCCATAGAGACTGTCTTGTGGAAGTGATAAACACAAAGGAGTGTGTTAATAATTAGACAAGAAATGACAGAGAAAGCTAGGAAACTCCAATAAATTTGCCAGATTAGCTAAACTAACCATATGTTTAACCTACAGATTCTGGATTTTGTTAACATTTCAGATGTTAAATAGATGTGCTCATTGTGAAGATATTTAATGTGTCCACAATATTTTTCGTTATTCCATCATGAAGTAGCTACAAACTGTAGATGCTGGAGAAAAAAAAGGCGTCCAAAACTACCTGTCTCAGATCAGATATGGGCAGAGGACAATTAGGCTCCTGACCACATCTCCATGCTCTCTCTTGATTTCATCAGACACATGCTGTGTGCCTTGCAGCTATCAACTCCTGGCATCCCTCCTTCCCTTGTAGTTAGGTGCTGGTGCCTAGCAGAAGATTTTAGCAGCAGTTTATAAAGTCAGGGATTACTCTGCGTTCTGGCTTACTGGGTTCTCTGAAGGAGAGTGGTCATTCTACCGTGTTTCTACACAGCACATGACATAGCAGGCCACAGTCCTAATCAGGGACCACAGGCAGTACAGCTAGGTATACATAAATGGTTATTTCAAGTAGCTAAAACTGTTGGTGTGACATACATCATTACCCTTTATCAGGTACCAACTAAATGCCATAGCCTTTTAAAACAATTTATTTTCCTCTTGTGTTAATTCTTGGAGTGTTTTAGGGCACTGAGATTCATTATAGATATGGCTACAGTGACATTTGGTTTAATTAATTTCTCTATTATATTACAGCTTGAATAAAAAGCCATCTGAAATTATTAAAAATATGAGAGTACTGTACCAAAAAAAAAAAAAAAAAAAAAAGAGATATTTACTGAGCCAGAGACTTGAGATGTGGCTGTATCTCTGCATTGCAAACACTAAGTCACCCAGCTCTCAGGGGACACTTAGACGCTGCGTCTGTTTTACATGTTCTCCAGTGACTTTTTAATGCAGCCATCAAAACACTAATATCTCCCTTTTCTTGCCATAGTTTGGCATGCTCCTGCTCCATGGAGATTTATTTGACAGCAAAAATTAGCAGGTATATTCAAGTAGAAAAGTTTTAAATCGTAGTGATAAATGGCAAATATTGCCTGGATGTGAAGTAATTAGGACTGTGATGATACATTTAGCTCAGGAGGTGGGGAAAACAGAAATAACACCTAGTATTTGCAGTCATTAAGCACTGAAGTATTTTGCCAATTAAAATCCTACAGTGAAGGGAAAGCATAAAGTACTTGCAAGAGGATGAGTCATTTCTTGCTCAGACCGACCTGCCAATGGAGAATTTTGCATGTTTTCACAACTAGATTCCTGCTCACCTGAGCCCCATGTAGTAACATCAGGTTTGACTTATGCTGAATTAAAATATCCTGGGGAGATAAACAATACTCTGGTAAAAATCCAAATCTCTTTCAAAATTCACTACCTCTATCTGAACAACCATTTCAGTTGTTAATGTTAAGTTACATCCCCCCAAAAGCTAGATGATATTAATGGATATTTTTAGGTGCTACATGAGTAAATTTTGTTTTGGTTCATACTGTGCTGTCAAACCTATGTCATGGACTGATCTAGTCCAACATTACAGCTAACATAAGCATCATATTAGGGGGAAGGGGAAAAAAACAAGAAGATAAAAGAAGAATAAAAATTAAAAAAGAAGAAAAAAGTTCCTTACAAAAGCTTTGAAGCAGACAATGAATATATGCCATGTGGAGATCATTTTACACAAAGGAGTGTGCAGCATGAGATTTAATTTGACCCAAGCCTATCTTAATTTCAGATGCCACGATTACTTTAACCAGTTTTGTTTTTTTTTTTTTTTACACAGGAAAACCTTTCCCTGTTTAAAAATGTCTATCATCATAAGTGTGATAATTCTTTTGAAGACTTCCAGGATGAAGGATTGCCTTATACTAAGTTCCTCCACTCCACCACCTAGGATTAAATTTATATTGAGTTCCTAAGCAGTAATGCAAAAATGGGGGAAAAAAGTGTATTTTAGACTACTATTTAAGAAATGGGATTTTTATTTTCTCCCCAGCTTTACTCTGCAAGCCTAAAAGAAGATTAATTGAATGTATTATTGTTAGGTTAATAGTACTATTCTTCAGTTTGTTGCACAAGCACTCATATTCTACATCTGTTGAAAACCCACTTGTATTTTACTGGGAGCTTTGCAAAGGGTCTCTTTGCCTACAGGTCTTTGCTTAGTGGTGGCCCTATGCCCAACTCATTGTTATTATCGTAAAATACATCTAAAAATCCCCTCCTAAATACTTTAACTGCCCACAAGGGACTGTGCTAGATGGTCATTTCTGCAACTGAGTTGTTTCAAGTGCCTTTTCTAAAGGTGCACTGGTCAAGACGGCCAACTGCCTATCGACCTTTCCCTAATATATCATCTGCTGGCACTACAGTCTCACAGCCAAAGGGCAGAAATATATCATTCCAGCCAACTGATCACAGTTACTTGAAGCCCACTGAAGCCCAGAAGACTGAACATATTTGAAGTGCTCTACTACTTGTTACTATAAATATCAAAGGCTAATATAAAAAGTAGGGGTTTAGCCTGCTGAGGTTCTGAAGTAATTAGAAAAAATGAGCATAACATTTTGCACTATACCTGTTTGCAACACACAGTTTTAAAGAACTAACAAAGTGTTCTTGGCTTGTTTTGAGGAAAGATACAAAACCAATATTCTGGTTTTATCCATATCCACAGCTTTAAAATGTAGAGAAACCCCCCCTCCCAAAGTATATTATAATCGACATACAATCAAATACATCCCCCCTTATAAAAAGATTTTTAAGACACTGTGACAATCTAAAGGTTATGTAAATTTCAGCTAAGCCTCTTTTAAGCATTATCACAATTTGATTTTTACCTTGGTGCAGCACTAAAATTACTTAAGCCTATCAAATACAAGTTAAATTTGAATGCTAAACGAAGATTACTAGTTATTAAAGCTACCATAAAGTAGAAATATATTGGTAGCTGACATGAGTCATCCAAATTGAAGACTGGTCACAGATTTTAAAAACATATCCATGTTTCTATAAAAAAAAAAAGTCATTAAAAGTGGATTAGCATGTTTCTGGAATACAAATGCATTATATTCTAAAACAGTTAAAGTTATTATATTCAGATAATGTAGAGCACTATAAAGGGAAGGGTATTACTAGTTCTTTTCTGACCTACGGGGTTTAATCTTTCCTTATTAAAAAATCTCAGTCAATAGACCATAACCCATCTGCCATCCACAATGTCATAAAGACATTGTGAATAATTTGGTTTAAATAACCATCCACTAATATATTGAGAGCAGCCCTGAGGAGCGGGACTTGGACTTCTTGGCTGCTGAAAAGCTCAATAGTAACAAATCATTTCCTGGGCTTCAACAAAGGCATGGCCTGCAGGTCAAGGGAGGGGGTTCTGCCCCCCTACTCAACTCTCATGAGACTCATCTTGCAATACTGCATCCAGCTCTGCGATCCTCAGTAAAAAAAACAAACAAAAAAACCCCAAAAAACAGACATGGAGCTTTTGGAGTGAGTCCAGAGGAGGCCACAAGAATTGTCAAAGGGCTGGAGAATCTCTGCTATGAAGACAGACTGAGAGAATTGGACTGGTTCAGCCTGGAGAAAGCTCTTGGGACACCTTAGAGCAGCCTGAAAGTACCTGAAGGGCCTCCAGAAAAGATGGAGAGACTGGTGACAAGGGCAGAGACTGATAAGAGTGGGGGAGAATGGCTTTAAACTGAAACATAAGAGATTTATATTACATACTGGGAAGAAATTCTCTGTGATGAGGGTAGTGAAACAGTGTGCCAGTTTTCCCAGAAAAGCCATGGCTGCCCCTGGATCCCTGACAGGGTTCAAGGCCAGGTTGGATGAGGCTTTGGGCATCCTGGGCTAGTGGAGGGTGTCCCTGCCCACGTTAGGGGAAGGCACTGGAGGGGCTTTAAGCTCCCTTCCCATCCAAACTAGCCTGCAAGAACATTTAGTAACCTGTTAGCAATCAGATGGTCAAGAAGACAAAATTTTAACTTTTTAAGATAATAATTAACACAAGAACTTTTTTGTCAGTCGTTGGTGATCAGTTCTTAAGAGGGGTTTTAGAGCTCATAAAACATACATTTTATGTATTAAAATCAGTATTTTGAAAAAATAAAGGAAGCTACAACCAACATCTCTCAAAAGAAAATCAAAGCATTTCAGAAGAGATAGCTATAGGAATATATTCAATTTTCTTTTATCACGGACTCTGATCAGGAGGATATTGGCACAAATAAGGCAATGTTTACTCCTACCATCCACTTTTCAGTCCTAGTCCTCCAAAAAGTGTCAGGCAAGAAGGAGGAGAATCATCAGGAGCTGAGGACTAACATGATGTCTTGCCATGTCATGCATCTTCCCAATTTAATTTTCCTATCTGATGTTATTTAGACTTTATTCTCAGAAGTATTTAATTATGGTCATTGACAAATAAAAGCACTTAAAAGTTGCTATCACTGAAAATGTCTTTATTAACCTTTACTGTCCTTCCCAAGTTTACAGCTTCTACAACATTTGAACTGTAGGGAAATTAATAATTTTTTTAAACCAGGATATTTAAAATTGCTCTTGGTTTGCTTCGACTATGATACATTCCTGCCATGGAGGTCAAGGGAGTTGATTCTTCCTCTCTATTCTGCTTTTGTGAGACCCTACCTGGAGTACTGCATCCAGCTTTGTGGTCCCCAGTACAGGAAAGACATACAGCTGTTGGAACAAGTCCAGAA
This sequence comes from Heliornis fulica, assembly GCA_013399135.1. NCBI lineage: Eukaryota > Metazoa > Chordata > Aves > Gruiformes > Heliornithidae > Heliornis > Heliornis fulica. Next base: position 41,118 of record VXBZ01007465.1, on the reverse strand, counting down.
GAGGGCCACAAAGATGATTGGAGCACCTCTCTATGAGGACAGGCTGCGAGAGTTGAGCTTGTTCAGCCTGGAGGAAAAAAGGCTCCAAGGCGACCTAATTGAGGCATAGCATAAGGGGTATGGTATGCCATAACGGGTCCTACGGGAAAGTGGGAAAGGGACTGTCCTCCAGGGAGCGTAGTGAAAGGACAAGGGATAATGGCTTCAAGCTGAAGGAGGGCAGGCTTAGGCTTGATGTTAGGTAGAAATTCTTTATTATGAGGGTGGTGAGGTACTGAAACAGGTTGCCCAGTTAGGTGATGGAAGCCCCATCCTTGGTAGTGCTCAAGGCAAGGCTGGACGGGGCTTTGGGCAATCTGGTCTGGTGAAGGTGTCCCTGCCCATAACAGGAGTTTGGAACCAGATGATCTTTGAGGTCCCTTCCAACCCAAACCAGTCTGCGATTCTATGGTTCTCTTCTATGATTAGTGTAATTTAAAAGGCCATCTACTCACATAAAGAATCAGATTGCACTCTTTGTCAGTTTCATGTTGTTATAAATGCTATTTTTCCCTTTCCAGCTCTTTTTGCAGGAATACTGTCTTGTACAAGTTGGGTAAACAATACATTTAATTGTCTTTGTGGTGCCAAGTGGAGCATAAAGTCGGTGTGGGGTAGCATTCATAGTTATCAAAATAGCTCCCTGGAAAAGATTTCTGTTATTTTATGGTACATCTCTTCTCTCAGAATGTCATTTGTTTTTATGAGAACCCTGGATTGTAACTTTTCAGGGTAATGAATAAAAGACATGAGTCATGGCTACTTTTTCTCTTTTTTTTCTCTTTTTTTTTTTTCTTTTTTGGGCAGGGGGTTGGGGGTGGCTAATACAGTTGCTTGAAACATGATGCACTGGAGAGATCTTTATTTAATCCAACAGGGGCCTGGGAATTAAGTCAATGTTAATCAGGTAATACATCATGGGGAAATTGGAACCGTTGCCACATTTGGCACACTTATTTTGTTACATTTATGAGCTCATTCAGACAGTTAATTATTATAAAACTCCTAGTGTAAGACCATCTAAAGATTTTTCTTTTTTACCACAATGCATCTAAAATATTTCCCGTTTCACAGCAAGAGTACAAAAACCATGCAGTACTTCCCATTCTCAGTATCTCTCATTGCTTCAAAATGGAATCCAAATAAAAACTTTCTATTTTCAAAGTTCAATGGCAAATGCAGTAGTGTCTTAACTAGATTAACAGGGTACTCTTGATTACTTACTGCATAGAGGACAGGGTTGGAGAAAAAAGTTAGGGAGTCTCCCCTGTCAATGGTTCACGTCTAAAGGATTATATGTGCACAATCAATCCTTTGTACCATTTAGCTAAGATTTTGAAAGTTTCAGTGTGCTGATTCCCAATTAACTTGCTGAGGATTCTCTCCACCTCAGGGAGTAACATTGAGAGGCATCCCAAGGGGAGGTGCTGGTGTGCAGCCTACTGCTATGCAGGAGAGATCAAAGGGTTCTTGAGCTGCTCACTATTTATCGGGGTAAAAGGACTGACTCAGAGTCATATTTGTGTATCAACCACAGACAATATTTTCTTCCAAATTTGGCATGAGTTGGACATTGACCATCACTGTGATTAGGTGAGCACATTGCTCAAATTAGTCCTTGGCTATTGGGTAGCTATCTGTCTCCAAATCCACTCAGTGGAATGAAACCATCAAGATATGATGTATCCATTAAAACTGCCACTGGTGGCTATCCCTTGAGTGAAGTTATCGAAATAAAGGTCAGGTGTGGAGGGGAGCACACTGTTACTCTCATTTCCAGTTCAATCACCCAATTCATACCTTTCTTCATATATTCATTGTGGCTAACTGCTCTGGGTTTCTACTGTGGGAAACAGAAGTTTTATGTCTTGGAGACAAAACCAAAATAAAACCCACTAAATCTTCATACAGCCAGGGAAGATAGAAATATTTTATACATTAAACTCTGAGTTACGTGCTAGATAAGAAAGATTAGGAGCTGAAAAAGCAAAGAAAGCCCAAGTAGATAACACAGAAGTAGGTTAAATTATAACCATATGGTTAGTATATTAATCTTTGAGGAACTTGCTGATGTGTTTCTTCAGAAAACAGCTTTAAGAAGCAGAAAGCAGAGTAGATGTTGTGGTAACAGAGGTTAGTTAATAGCAGCCCACACATCCTTTCCCTCCTACCCAAAGAGCTGAAAATGGGTTGCGTCAGATTCAAGAATCTGCATGAAGTGAAAGCTTAGGACATTTACCAAGAAGCAAAGTAGCTCAGGAACTTTTCTGCCAAAGCTCTTGCCTCCTTATGCTGTCAATTCCAGTGCTGCTCACTAAGTCAAAGACTTCCAAAACTGCAAAGACAGATTTACAGCTGTAGCTTCAGAGCTATTACTAACTAAAGTATCTCAAACCAAACAAAAAAATAGATTTTTCAACAGGGTGCAAAACTTCAAAAAAAATCTCATGATGTTGCTGAATTAATTTCCAGTCTTGTCTATTATATTTTCATTTCCTTCTTCCTAAAAAGAAACAATAGTGTCTTTATAGTCTTCTGTGCAGGAGTACATTATGAGTATTCATGTGGCTGTTGCTGACAGCTGTTTTAAAACTCAGGCTCCAGGACCTTCTCCTTGATTTTAGTTTTTCCATTTTCTCTGGGTAAACTAGTTCTCAGTTCTAACTTTCTTAATGCACAGGTAGTGCATCTTGCTTTAATTTAATACTTGTTTGATTTTGGTAAATTCTACAGGGGAAGTTGCCTAAAATGATGTGAAATAAGTTTTGAAAAACAGTTTCAGTATTTAGAATGATAATCGGATTGGCCAGAGATGAGTCATAAGTAATGAAATGCAAGAAACAAAAATTTGATGCTATCTTGTTCAGCTGAAATGGAGTTCTATTACTTCAGGCAAAACTGAGTCAATAATTATGTCTTGTACATTCTATTTCTATATTTTTTGTTGGTTATTTGTATAATATAATGGGATTATGCATCATGATAAAAGAAAAACACAGTTGTTATGATCTTATTCTAAATATATAGGGGGTTTTTGTTATGACCTCAAAATTATTATTTTTCAATTCAAAGCCTATCTACTGCCTGTTTAATATTATTACATTAATATCACCTGCAAGTGTTATGGAAAATAGCGATGAAGTAATACATATGACCCTTCCGATATCAATCAGCCTTCACAAGGGATTATGCAAGAAACATGTCTTATTCTTACAAAGGCAGGAGACAAAATTAGAAGTTTCAAAATCAGACTTAAGTCTATGCAAGAAATAAATGCAGGGAGAAACCCCGGCTCTGTAATATACATAAGTAGCAGGGATTCAGATGAAAAGGAGGAAAGATGTATAGACCCTAAATAGAAGAAGTAAATCATATACATATGGCCTATTTTAAGAACACATTTCCAATCCTCTACAACCAAATTCCTACCCAGCAGTCAGGTATCAGGAGCCTGCCAGGAGTTGGGATTCCTGGAGCAGGACTGAAGGTCATTATTCCACACTTCTAGGCAGCCTTCAGAGAAAGGTAGGGTGCTGCAAACTTCCCTAATAAGTCACAAGCCACATCTCTGCGGCTCTGCCACCTTTGCTGACTCAGAGCCCTTGGCAGGGGCATCAGCCAAAATATGTTTGCTGCATCATAACTCTCTTTAGCAATGCCAGGGGAATATCTCTTTTCATTACTCATGATCATTGCAGCCACTTATCATGTTAATTATAAACACAGCCTTTATGATAAAACCCCAGCATGTAGAATGCTAACAGTTACAAGTCTTGGGAAAGTTGAAGGTGTAGATGATATTCTTCAATAATGCATTATCCACAGATGTAGAAATGTTAGTGCTATTAAAGTCTTATGGTATTTTGAGAACCTTGACAATAAATCTTTAATGGTTATAGGGCCGCATCTTCAACAGTGTTTAACAATGTGTAACTACTGTGGATTTACATAATAGATAGAAACTAAGATTTTGTCAAGTCTCATTTTAATACCTTGACAGCTCTTAGTAGCTGCCTGTTCAACCCCAGTCACTCTTATTCCTACAATATTCTGAGGCACAACAGTGTGAAGACATAATGGAAGGTGCCACTAGGTCAATGATGAACTATTTCCAGTATGTTCTCATCTCAATCCTTTGACCTCTGATACAGTTTTTCATTGTGCAAATTTTATGACCAAAACCTGAAAGATTTAAGCATCTTACCCTTTTTCTGTAAAAATTAGACTTCTCCTTTGTTGTGCTGCCTACCTCAGAGACATTAATTCAGCACAGATTACTTTTGCCACTGTCTCAAGATAAAGCCTGACAGATGCCAAAATAAATTATATTTCCTTTTTTAAAGAATGAAATATTTTAATTTTTTTTTCCTGTAGCAGAGCTCAAAAAGCAAACATCAGAAAGGCATACACTTTCCAACTGATAAAGGCATAACAGAAAAAAAGTATATTCAAGGTTGCTGCAGTCACTGCTCTGGAGTTAAAATCTGACTCTAGGCCAAGCTCATAGACCACAAGAACTTTGACATGTGACAGCAGAAAAACTGCACAATAGATGAGGTCTTCTACCTTCAAGCCAACATAAAAGATTAAACTAGAAATAAAGGAGGATTTTCATTACCTCATGATGGAAGTGTGTGTTTATGGAATTGAGAAATTGGATTGCAGATTCAGCTTCACACATGGTGTGATGAGGTTTCTATTGCATTTGTGTCCATTAGCTTGCAGGACATCCGTTTAGTTCCAAGATGAAGCCATTGCATTACCCTGCCCATTATGCTGAATCACAGTTGGAAATGAATACCTACATCACTTTATGTTTCACAAAATTTTTGTACTTGGAACTTTTTAAACTTCAGAATCCTGGAAAGAGAGGTTATCACACCAAACCACAGCGATAAGGACAGATTTATGGAAAGACAGCGCTATATCTCCTTTTTTCTACCCTTAGAGACTAAACTTTTCTCAATATGCATATTCAGCTCAAGAGATCTGACACCAGCATATTGGTTATTCAAATAATTATATGGAGGTGGTCTAACTTCATTTCTGATTGGACTAGTGTCTAAATGTGCCATAACCTCCAAAACCCCATGGTACTAATACACATGGACTTGCAACACCTCAGTAGGAGCAGGTGGTCACTTCAGATTAATTTGGGGAGCATTTGACTGATAAGAATATGCCAATAGGTTTAATTATTGTATAGCCAAATACCTCTCTCTTCCAAACATGTGCTCACACCTCCCACCCACCACCCTCCTTCAGAGTAAAATACACACTATACTGAATGTTTTTGAAAAGCAGTGGTCAATGAGACTGCTTTCATCTATATCCAACACTTTGGAGAGGTATGGCTTGACAACGGCAAGTTAAACTCTGCACTTCTCAATTTTAATGCGTAACTTCTCTGGCAATGAATAGACAAAATGCTTTTGTGAAAACAGTATAGATGATTTGCATCAAGCAATTCTGAGCATGTTCATGTGGTTTACTACTAACTAACATCACTCACCACGAAAAGATCACAGAACACTGAACTGGATCACAGATTAAAATGCTTGGGAAAGTTTCCACATGGGAAGTATTTTGCAGAATTATTGTGTGGACAGACAATGTGAAAATCAATTTGTGTCTTCCAGGAGATTGTGATAAGCTTCATTTATCCTAATTGGAAATGTCAAGATTTGAGCCTTAGATTTAGCCTTTCTTTCTAACCACTGGGAAAGACTTAGTCTTATATTTGTATATCCTAACTTTGTAGGGAACAAATTGTGTCCTGGAAGTGTCTGTTTCTCTTCACCATTCGCATACATTATAGCCACGAAGAGTTTGATGAATCATACCTTACAGATCAGGAAGATAAGTTACAACAGTAGTGCTCACGTAATTTATCTTTTTGCATTACTATATCAAGAAATACTTACTACTCCAATTACTAATAACATAATTTATTTTACTCTTAAATTAGGCATTACTATTATATTATTAATTAATATTTATAGTGGCTGGTATTTTTATTTTTTAATTTTTAGTAACTTGCTAAATATTTATTATTAAAGTAATATGAGATGCTTGTGTGGAAGCAGACCCTATGTCTTCTAAGTTTCTTAACTCTATAACTCCTGGAGTTATGGTTTAGGGAAATTTATTGATAACTATTTTACAGTATTCTAATATCACTAACTTCACCTACTTATTAGCTATAGTAACATCATTTAAAAAAAAAAACATACTACTGATGTAAGATTAATAGTTTTACTTTATCAATCAAAGTATAGTTTTACTTTATCAATCATGAGGACAATTTAAAATAATAAACTAGTTTGACTGGAAGCATAAAATAAGACAAACTAGTCCAGATAATACGTTAGATACTGATGTATATAATGCCATAATATTTCAAACATACTCAGTTCCAATGTTCAAGAGTCACTAAATATACACAAAACATTCAAGAATCAGGAAGGTACTATTGTACCCAGCTATCTGCTGTATTATAAACATTAACTCTCCTCCCTTTGCTGAAACAAATGAAAAGAGATTAGGGTAATTGGAAGGACATATTTTATAGCTTGAATGCTGGCACACTGAATGTTATCAAGATAAATGCTCTGTTAAGACTTGGTTCTCTCTGTTCTGTCCACTGATTGCCTTGAGCAAAGAGAAAACATTATGAGATATCCAAGTGGTAATTGACAAATTTATCTGCAGTGAAAAATTCACTGGAGTTCAAAGGAGAAATCAACCCCCAATTCTTCCACCCATACTCCTCTCAGTTCTCCTACAAATATCAAAGTGTAAATGAACACAAATCAATGCTGTCTGCCTGGGTGGGAGCGCTGCAGCAAAGTGCCAAGCTACATTGATTATCGATAGGGTTAAGTGAAGTTGAGGGAGTTCAATATCTCAATATCCCTTGGCATCAACACCCTCAAATGAGACATAAAGACCTTTCTTTACACTCAACATCTCCACTGTACCTATTTTCAGACCTATTCTCTTGATTTGCTCAAGTAATTGCTACAATTAAGTACACAAATTGGGGAACTGCAGAAAAGAAAAGCCAGTTTCAAGATCTCTGTTGTATTTATACTTATCATTAAGAGTGACTCATCTTAAGGATGGAGAAACAGCAGGACTAAAGAAACATACCCATTTAAAGAAAAACTTATAGTTCACCTGGTACGTGCAAGAAGTATGGAGGTTGTTAATGCTTGGTATTTAGTATGCAAATTAAATCTTATCTTGGAAAATAACAATAGGGTTTGCTTTTCTTCTCTGTATCTGAAAGGACTGAACAAGTTTGGAATGTTTCTGCAGAGGGAAAACAAAGTTGGGAATGTCAAACATAAAGAAACCTTGAACTGAAACTTGAAACCTTGTACCTTGAAAACTTGAGCTGGGCCAGTCTTGGAAATGTTAGGCTGCAGACCTTCTTGGAGAAGGTTTCTATCATTAGAGGCACAAATTGCCATGGATCAGCACATGGTCATTATCCCTGAAGCAAAACTCCCCCTGTAACTGATGGAAAGCTTAGCCATTGTTTCAGACAATGGCCAAGAAGTCATCTCTAAGTGTGAACACAAGGACAGTAAGCAACTGTCAGCCTTCAAAAATTCAGTGAAATAAACACCAATAATGTTCCAACAACGTTGCAGGGGAGGGAAAGTTAAGAAGTTCCTTTGGAAACTTTTGCAATCACTAACATTCCCATTATGGGTTAGGGTGGACACAAGAAGAAGGATGTCTTGGATTGCTGATATCCAGAACCTTGGAGATTCTCCTTAAGAAAAATGATGCCTGAGAGCACCTGATTATTATGCTGCCTTGCTTTCTAGCGGGCATCAGGAAGAAGGGATCTCAAAAGAAGTAAGAGATTCAAGAGCATACCTCAGAAATCTAGAAAAACTCACCAAGCAGTGTTTAGGACATGTGCTGGAGATGTAAGATCACGAGTTCATGCCACAAGCAATATTTCAGTCAGAGCTTAGCTCGATGCTGTCTCTTCAGTCATGCTTCAAGAGACTTCAGAGACTAATGTCATTTTCTCTACCTGCACAGAAAGTTGAAGGCCTACAAGTAGTAAATAGAGAAATGTCCATTTATTGGTACAGGCACATGAGACCTAGTTGAAGACTTCATTTTCCTTTGTTCGGGGACTGCTGGAAAGAAACTTGGACATGATGACTCTGCTTAATATAAAAGTTGGTCATTTTTGAAAGAAGCAAGGGTTATGTTAAGATCTCCAGTTGTGGTAATACAAAAATCTGTAAGTATGGAGGCAACTGAGGATACACAGTAAGAACTATCTTTTTCCTGAAATTCATCCTTTCACTGGCCTTGGATGCATGACTTCTCTGGTTAGCAGCAAGGAAACTTTATATGGACTTGGAAAATGTCATGGAGAGAACAAGCTGTTTAGTTGATAGCATTCTGCCCTGAAGGCACTGAAATTATGTCAGAAATAACTGATTTCTCTGACAAAAATAAAGCAAAACCATACCAGTAGAGCATGTGAAGGCAAATGTTGGGGATAAGACTGAAAAGAAAACTAAATATTTATTGTTGTAGGCTATTTATGTTCTAAATAGTAATCTGTTAAGTGTTTTAGTCAGCACCAAGAATAAGTTGTTCAGCTCCTTTTTTCTTTTTTTTCTTTTTTTCTTTTTTTTTTAATTGTAAGAACAGAGACACTAATATAACACAGCAGATTTACTCTTGGAATTCTGTGTTTAGTTAAGTTTCTTCACTGACTCTGAAGTTAAGGTTTCTAAAACTAGAAAACACTTTTTTTTTCAGCCAACTCTATTATTAAATGGGGAAACTTGGATGACCATACAAGGTTTTGTATGGTCAAAATTAACAAATCTGTTAATTTTGTTAGTGGAAAAAAAAACAGTCCAGACTTCGAAGTAGAGTGGCCCCTTGTAAAGGAGGAATCTGAGCTCCAGTGTGTCCTTCAGACCTGTTAGCCCTGTTCCAGCAATTCTATGATTAATGTAGATGAAGTTGCTCTTTCAGTGTCAGGTAATGAGTGTGAATTCACAGATATGAGGCTGAGCACTTGAATCCTTTGCAATGTTTGTGTGTTGAACTCCTGTTGGGCTCAAGTCTGGGATGAGCAGGTGGACAAAACACACAAGGTAGGCATGACAAAGATTCAGAATAGCACTCTCTTCAGATCCAGTGTCATAAAGTCCTTTTCCATCACCTCACAAGACCTCAGTAGAGGAATCTAATCCTTCCTGTTTACTTCCATCAGCCACCCAAAAACTGGAGGATCCACACAGTGTCCTTGAACCCCATCTTTAGCTTTCTGCACACAAGTCACAGCAATGAGTACTTCTGCCCACATTTCCTGCCTCACCTCAGTCCAAAACAAACTGCACAGTAAGTCTGCCAGCATTTCTGCTCAGTAAAGCATAATTCAGAAGCAGATAGCAAGATAATGTAGCAGATATTAAGACAACTTCATTTTGCACTGGAAGATGATGGGAAACCCACTGTTTTTCACAGACCATCCTGAATAAGAGCAGATAATTAACAGGTCAGTCCTGGCAAAAAGCAGAGAAACAACCTGTGCTACCCACATATTTCTTTTTTTAGGTCTTCCCTGTGATTAAGGTGGAGGCATATCTTTTATGGAAGAAAGCACCAATACAAATCTATATCGGTAACAAAGAATACTGACTAAAGAGGTGCTATTTGAGGTACCTTTGAGGAACACATTGCCAGGGTTGGAATGCTGCATCCAGCCAGGCATTCATATTTTAACATTCTGGAAAGTCATGCAAATGATTCACGTTGTGGAAAGCATGGCCTGCATTGAGAAGGTGTTTAATCCAATAGTTTATCAGAGGGGATAAAAGGAGAAATAATTCCCCTTAAGGAGGGCCAAGGTGCCTGACACTGCTGAGAAGGTACACAGCAGCATCACAAAGCTGAGAATTTAGAGTCAGAATCAAAAGAGCTGAATGTGGTATCAGCATGCAGATCATTTACGAAATTAGATACACACTTAAATCATTCACCCCCTTCATTTGGAATCTTCAAGTTGAGATTAATTAGGAAAAAAGGTCACTGAAAGTAATTGTTTTACACCATGCTTGTGACCCTTCCAGCACATGCCCCAGATTAAGCCTAACACTGCCCAATCAATATGATTCAATCAAAGACCGAATAATTAATCCAATCCATATTTTTAAATTCATTTTGGTTATAAGCTAAATTCTTTGGAATAGACGTGGAAAAAATATTTGTGGATTGCCATCAAAATGTTCAAGGTACTTTCTTCTGAGCACTAAGATAATGAATATTCGTGTTTCAGTACTTTGTGTCTCCTGGGTGAGTTGAATTGGATTTAAATTTCCCTTGGTATAAAATTTGGCAGGGATATTTGTGTATCTGTGATTTATTTTTTTTTCTTGTTTTCACTGTCTGAAGCTGGAGGCAGGGCGGAGTCCTGACACTGATGTCTGTTTGTGCCAAAGCAGATGGAGAACATACTTTCATAGAGACTTTACTCATGTCTGCATTCACAGCATGCATCAGGCTGGCATGCAGGAATAAATCACAGGGATTCCTACCGTCCACTCTTTGCACCTTTTTTCTTTGCTCACATTCCCAACCTGATTCTTTTCAGCAGCAGCCCTGACTTTCCTTATGCCCACAGCACATTACAGGTAACACTTCTGAGAAATGAAAAGCATCTCCTTCTAAAGGTACTTGACTAGTAGGACACTCAAAACTATGGTGCCTCCTAGGCAGATGCAAATTTGCACTCTTTCAGACGTTGCAGGCCTTAATCCCAAATGTACATGACTTCTGTACTCAAATCAGCATAGCCTAAGTACATTGCAACACAGTCTGGTGTGGAGCTGGCTTGTATCCTGCTAACTTAAAAGTAACTTTGCATCTGCCTGAAATCCATTCTCTCTTTATAGAGATGTCCAGGTAGGATTTAACAACCAGTGTCTTCATAAAGTTCAAGGCCAAGAGAGACCGTGACATTTATCCTGACCTCCCTTATATTACAAGTCCTAAAATGAGGATGCCAAGTTAGTAGATGCATTTGACCTTCATCTTCCTGCATTTCAATTTCTCATCTGCAAAACAAGCCCAGTAATAAGGAAACCTGTGTTCACCCCAGTTAGGTATTGTGAAAATTAAATACATTCATATTCTGAAGGCAGAGCACTGCATCAATGAGACTCACAGTTAAAGCCGTGTGAAAGCTGATGATTTTGAACCGTGCATTGTGCATAAAGCAGACGCATCACTCATGGTATGTGTGGGGAAAATAAGTAATGAATACTGTCTTTAGGGAGTGCTGTCCACCAAGGCCATGAACGAGGTAGAGCTCCTGCAAAAAGAAAAGCCAGAGGTGATTTTCTAATTTCAAAACACAGACACATGAAGGATGGCAAAATTATGTGACCCTTAGTCTTTTGCCCATTGCAAAGTTGTACCTACAATAGTATTCTTTGAGAAGCAGGAAAAGGGTGCTGTTTGCATATGCTATTGTACAAAGACTACTGTTGTTTGATTTGGTTTCTTCTCTTTCTCTCAGCTCTTGTCACAGTCAGCTTTATTGGTTTTTGAGAATTGATTTTAATCCTTGTGATTTTCAGGGCTGCTTCTGCATCTCTTTCCTGTATCTATAGAGATGCACAGACTCTTAATCATGAAAATCAAACTGAAGGAACACAATTTTTATTTATATGAAATACTTGTTACAGGTTATATCTAAGATTGTCAGATCAACATCAGCTTTTAGTTAGATCACAGAATATTAGGAGCTGGAAGAGACCTCAAAAGATCACTAAGTCCAACCCCCTGCCTGAGCAGGATCATCTAGAGATCAACATCAGCAATGTTATTAGGTTTTTCAGCTATGAAGATGATTTACCCAGTAAAGCTCATACTATCCTAAATAGTTACTCTTGTTGAATTTCAGTTAGATTTGGCAATTATCTACTACCTCAAGGAAAAAAAGCCCATCCCTCTGGGCAGCTTTGTGTTGGCTAAACATTTCAACCTAGTAGTGAATTACTGTTTGTGCACGATAGCAGTCTCCTTCAATTATGCTTAATCTCTGAGCCACCACAGAGGTCCCAGGCAGTGGTTCTGGTGCTCTGGTCCAGTTCTTCTTTAGTTTTTAGCACAAGACAGACAGTAGAGTCAATATCTCCAACTCCCTCCAGGGCTTAGTTGCCTTACTGAAAAGTTACTAAACTGCGAGCAGGTTTCTAAAAACAAGTGTTTTTACACAAACTTCCTCTATGCATATCCACAATGTAGATTATTTTTACATTAGAATACTTCCTTCTAGACTACAGATTTGGTATTTAATGCCTGCATGGGTTAATTAATGAATAACAACCAATGGATGTGTTTGTTTATTTAAAACATCTCTGTTAGTCTAGGTGTAATACTTATATGGCCAATATATTTACTGTATTTATAAGTAATTTTCAAATAATATTCTTTTCTGTGAAGAAAAATACCTGAGTAAGTGACAACTAGCTCCACAGGAAATTTTGGGTTTCGTTCTATCTTTAGGCACTAGAGAAATCAGTACAGCTTGAAATACACTAAACTTTCAGTATTTGAGGGTACAGTTTGCACATCCTCAGATCAATAAATTACTGGCACCATCTTGATTTATTTACATTTAAAAAAAAATTAAAACCTATAGACTAATGAGAATTTCACTGTTATTTAACTGAACAAAGGCAATTCATAGCTACCATAGAAGTGAAACACACCTGTCAAAGCAGAAGATAGACACAGGATGTGAACATGTATATCTATGTGGTGTTCAAATATATGCTGGGTACATTAGTTGGTAGTTGAAATGTACAGATTCCAAGATTTGAACTTCCATACTGCTAGAAAATTCACTCCCGTAAAAGAACAATAAAAATATGCCATCAGTTCTTTAAGGAGCACAAGAAAGATACTTTGATTTCCTGTCACTTCTGAATAACAGAGCTGTGTCCCAAAGCAGTAGGCTTTAAGTCTTCATCATCTTTTGCACGAGTGGGCACACTAAGAGCAGACATCTACTCCTTAATACTCAGAGGAAAATGTTCTCGCCATTAGGATGTTCATCTGGGACATGGGAATCCTGCATCTAATTCACTTCTCAACCACTATATTCCTGTAAAATTGCTGACAAGTTGCTAAGGACCAGTCTTATTACTCTCTTGAAAGCAAGAGAAAATGCTCTTCTGTCTTCAAGAGCTCTTGCCATGATAAATGTTTTCAAAGTTGCACAGTATTTTTGTAATAGATATTCCCTACAGTGATTTCAACAAATCTGCTAACAATGAGGACAGCTGAATAACTGGAGGAGACAAATTTATAATAAATAAACTTTCTCAGCCAGAGTTCACTTTAAAATTTTGCCATAAAACCACATGTCATCATAAAACATGTCCCTGAAATTTATCTTTATAAAGATAGCAGCCATTCTCATAGTTCTTCAGACAGAAAAAAAAAACAAACCAAAAAAAACCCCAAACAAACAAACAAAACCTAACTTAGTCCAAAAAGTGTGTTTCTTCCTTTCTATAGATAGAACTAAATGATCAGGAGTAGTATCAATTTATTCTCATCGCCTTTATTTTCAACAAGTCTGATGCAACAGATGTTTATATTAAAAATATATTAAAAAGAGGGGAAAAAACCCCAAAGCTCTTTTTTCTTTAGTGTGCTTCTACACTAGATTCTTACCTTTCTCTTAAAATTAATGTTTTCTCTCAAGTGCTCTTCAAATTATATTCTTAACCAGAAAGTTTTTTTCTACGTTAATTTCCAGTCCAGTCAGTTGGGATTTCTCCAATAATCCCAAAAGTGAGCTTCTATGGGTTGTGTGACTTTTTTCCAAAATACAGTGATTCAGAAATGGAAAAGATTAAACACTGCTTAGTTTAGAAAAAGAAGATCCTGGGAAGTCAGAATAAATCTTCAAATTAAGTTAACTGCTTATTCAAAAAGAAAATGCTTTTAGTGTACTGTAGCTAAAATAAGCATAAATGTCACTTTACTTGACACAATATATCTAATTCAAACTAAAGAGGAGGGCATATTTCAGACACAAACCACTGAATTATTCAGACCTTCTGTCTGTGATTTCATGGAGCCCAGTAATGCAAAAAATTCAGCCCTTCACTTACCTCTTCTACACAATGTATCTATCCAATGGTAGGTTTTGGTCAACCTGTTGGAGAAGCAAGTCCAGCTGCTTGTGAAATCAGCTACTGTCCCAAGAAATAGCCCCCTTAAAAGCTACATGACATACTGTGTTAGGCCATCTCATGCATCTTAATTCTGCAAGGACATGCACATTTTCAGCCTTGTCCTGCAGAACTTGAGCATTTTTCCATGTCTCTGTAGCCATGAGCTAGTGTGACCTATAATGGTCTAATTCTGGCTAGATGCTGGAGCCTCTGTTTGTAGTTTCTGTGACAATAACAAAATCTGAGGCATAGACCCAGTGAGCAGCAAAGATTTCCAGTGATTTTACTAAAGCATCTTTCTTTGGCAGTAGGAACCCTAAAACTAATTTTAATACATCTTCAAGCACACTTAAGGAGATAATTACTCTTATTTGTCATGTACTCAGTAGCAGGTTACTGTCCTCCCAAGATCTACTCATAGTCTGGAAGGAAACAAATAGCTGATCAGAGAAGAGGTGATGCTGGAAAATAGAGTGTTGTCTCTGAAGGTTTCCAGATTTTCCCCTAAAGTGTGTGGTGGGTTGACCCTAGCTGGATGCCAAACACCCACCAAAGCTGCTCCATCACTCTGTGCTCAGCTGGACAGAGGGGAAGAAAATGTAATGAAAGTTTCATGGATCAAGATAAGGAGAGGGAAACATCACTCAACAATTCCCATCACGGGTAAAACAGACTTGACTTAGGGAAATTTTAATATATTACAAAATCAAATGAGATACAGTAACCCCATGCAATTGTTGGAGATCAAGGGTCAGCATTTACACATCACACTTACCCCTTTAGTGACTGAATCCTAACCTGGAATGAAGGACTTTGCAAGATAGGAGTAGAAGGAGGTGAATTGCATTTAAATCCTTGTGTTGTAATCTGTTTTACCTAATTCTATTTAATTAATTAATTATTAGGAATTTTCAGAATTTATTTGTTTAATTCATATTCTAATAAAAGAGTGTTGTTGGGCTGCTCTTTTTTTTCCTTTACAACCTTATTGAT
This sequence comes from Heliornis fulica, assembly GCA_013399135.1. Taxonomy (NCBI): domain Eukaryota; kingdom Metazoa; phylum Chordata; class Aves; order Gruiformes; family Heliornithidae; genus Heliornis; species Heliornis fulica. The sequence goes on along the minus strand of VXBZ01007465.1, from coordinate 25,843 downwards.
ATTTACAGGGTGTAGCTCATAGTGAGAGAAAATGACCAAGAAATTTCTACTTGGAGGAGTTAAATGATGAGAGTAAATGTTGCATAAGGAAGTTTTGAAATCACAATGACAGTCATTAAACATTACAGGTACTGTGAGAATTTCCATCCCTGAAGATATGGAAAATGCAACTGGATAAATCCATGAGCTGCCAACTGTTAATCCTACTTTGAGAAGGTTGACCTAGACAGCTCCAGAGGTCCCTCCCACTCAAAATCATGTAATAATTGAATATGAAGTTGAGCACACCTGGCCTCCAAGACAAGCCTTGTGCCAACCACTCTTTGAGAAGGACCTTAAATTGCCTGAGGTGCTGAAGGGGAGGTGTTTGTAGTGCCAGCGTGACAGCAGAGCAGAAAGCAGAGTGATGGACATACACAGCCCAGATGTCAGAAAAGCTTTCCCAAAATGCCATGGGGCAGGACAGCTGTCACTGCCTGTTCACTTTTGCATCTCGTCTTCAGACACAGGAGTGTGATGGGAAGAGTTTTTGCTTCAGAAGGGCACACAGAGCCAAAACACATTCATCAAACCTCTAGAAAGCACATTTTATCCAAGCACCTTGTCATCTTTGTGCTTCATTACCTCAAGCCTGTTGTTAATGTCACCTCTAGAATCCCGTTAGACCTCTTCAGGGCCTAGGTTAGGTCTCTTCATAGCTGTATGTAGCATCAAGCACCTTTTTGAACGCTATATAAATATCCTTATCAGAGCTAACTTAATAAATTGAATATATTGTCCTTTGTGTTGCAGAAGGGGACTAAATGCAGCATCCATTTAAAGCAAATCATGATGAGCGATCAGAAAATATGCAGCATTAAGCATAGTCATATTTTAAATTCGTGGGACTAGAGATGCTATAAACCATTTATGTTTGCATTTCATGAACCCTTACAAAGCTTTATTTTGAAAGCTTTATATTAACTTGTAAAATCAGATCAGAGAAACACCTTGTTTTGTCATCATCACTACAATGGTGGCACCTACTTGTCTGGCTCTGTGCTTTGTTCTATTTATAGTGAGAAACAAAGGTCCCGTGTGTATTCTGCTTACTCTTGCAGGCAGTGATTGGGTGCAGACCTGCCAAATGGGAATATTAGCTCTAAAAATAGCAAAAAGTTCTGGAAGCAAACAAACAGAGAAAACAGGAAAATCCTCGATACCTGCAGAAGGATTATTCAGTGACTCTGAGCTGGCACATCTTTGTGGGGTTTTTCAATCAGAGTGGACTGAAAAAAAAGCAGCTGACACATAGCTGTGAAGCTGACTATTTGTCATCACTGGCAATGCCTCTTGGTGTGGAATACTTGACTTTAACCAACTGCAGCCTTGAATCTTATTTATGTGTGATTTTGTTAATTGAACTGTGTGGTTATCTGTCACCTTAGCAAATTTTAAAGTCAAAGTCAAAACTATTTTATTATCATTATGCTCACTCTCCATTATCTTCCAAGTGCTCAGAGCTGTCATGGAAGAGAAGTGCTAAATTATTCTAAAGCTAAGAAAAATAACACCAAGATTTATTTTTCAGAACACAGAATATTTCTGTTTATCCACTGATGTTCTGGAGGGCAGGACAACGTTCCTGCACACAGCTTGTAGGAACCTTTGTGACCTAGGTCTGTTGAAAATACCCAGATCCCTTCCAGCTGAGGTCAAAGCATACAAATTCACTTATTTTTCACTTTTTGCTCTCTAGTATAAAGCTTTAAAAAATGCATTAGTTCTATCCCCTTTGACGCTTTGCCTTCTGGAAATATCAGTTTTAAAAAACCCTAATCCTTTCAGCTTTGCATTTTATCAGTTATGTTAGTCTATTAGTTCATATCAAAAGCCTCGCTGCAGTTGGCATTAGGGCTTGAAGTCCATGTCTCCAGTAAGGCTGGAGGGTTCAAAGACGACCCAGCCTGGGAGAAGTGAGGGGACATAGGGATACTTTCTGCACTTGAATGAGGTCCCTGAACTAGCAGCCCTGGGACAAAGATGCTGCCAGTGCAGATTTTCAAAGTGCCAGCCCTTGGAGCTGGCAGATCAAGTTAATCAGAATTGCAGAGTCCCATATCTGAAGAGAAATACTTTGCAATATCAGTGACAAAAATATCTCCCACTCAGCACTGAGCTTGGCACTGGCCAAGAGAAACTCTTCTTAACAGCCAGAGGAAATCTGGCAAATATTCTGATAACAAAAAATATACATGCAAACAACTCAGGTTTGTTGATTCTGGAATATCACATTTGAAACATCTTAGTTTCAAATGAACATCAGTACAGTCTCCTTTCTTCCTTTCCTTTTTTTTTTTTCAGTTGAGGAAATTTGTATTTTAGTTTGGATTTGATAGGTTACTTTAGGCCTAGAAACTGGATACTTACAGCATGTAAATATCTGGGTCCAGCATGCCACATGGATGGGAGCAGCCTCACATTCACAAGCACTGATCCCCATGTGGGACTTCAACCACACTGATACCTCTCGGATGGACAACACAACAGGGCATAAGTAATCAAGGAGGTTCCTGGAATGCATTGATGATAAATTCTTTCTCCAAATGATAGAGAAGAAAATGCTGAGAGGTGCCATGCTGGACCTTATTCTCACCAACAAGGAGGGGCTAGTGAGGAATGGGAAGCTTATGGGCAGCCTTGCCTGCAGTGATCATGAGGAGACCTGATTACCCATGCCAAGTGCAAGGACCTGCAGATACGTCGGGTCAATCCCAAATACAACTACAGGCTGGACAGAGAACGGATTGAGGTCAGCCCTGAGGAGAAGGATTTGAGGGTGCTAGTGGATGAGAGGCTCAACATGATCCAGAAATATGTGCCTGAAGCCCAGAAAACCAACCATGTCCTGGTTTATATAAAAAAAAAAATCACTCTGAGGAGGACTACACTGCCATTGCTTACGTTTTATCTACTCCCAGGATGATGAAACATATATTCAATGGACAGAATGTAGCTTCTTTAAAAAACAAAACCCCAAAAAAGCTAAAAGGTTGCCACATGCCTTTCAAAAATGTCCACCCAATCCATGCAGACAATCTTATTGGTGGGACACTACTAGGAAAAGTGCAAAGATTCTTACTGACTTTTTTCCAACCTCTCTCTTCCCTGACTTTTAATCTCAGCCTCCAAACATCTTCCTATCCTCCCCTTTCCCACTTGGATACACACCTTACTCTTTGTTTGACTGCTACAGATATTCTTTCTTAATTTTATCTTGCTTGAAATAAAATGCTTTGATTTTTTTCAGGCTTTCTTCATTGGGCAGTTGGGCATGGTTTTTTTTTTTTAGGAACTACCCTGTATCTTATCATTTCCTCAAGGGATTCTGAATGTGTGTTTTCTCCATAGACACCTAAATAGCAACACAGAACATAACCTGTTAATACTTCTGTTCAGAAACTGTCCCATATAATTAGTGTTTCACCAGAGATTTTCCTAAACCAGACATCCATCTGATGAAGAATTGTTTATAATTGCTAAGGCATGAAATCAGATAAAGCCACAAGAACAAAGAAAATTTCCTGGCTAATAATGTTTTCTCAGGAGATCAAGCTTAGAGCTATTACTGCCAAAAAAGGCACAAAATTAGGCCTGAAATCTGAAGGGAATGTATCTGGTAAGCAGCTGGAAGAGGAAGGTAAGAGGTAGTCTCAATGAGCTGGTCAACAGATATGAAGTTGCCACCTCTAAAATCACAGTATATGACCTACTTATTTAAGCTTCACAGTTCAAGAGGTGTACTGAAAATTGCCATCAGCTAGCTGAATGCCCAAGATTATTATGGTGATCCTGACATTGCTCCATTGGACTTATTTCCAAAATGTTTCAGGTCTCCATGGGGATCTTGGCTTGAAAAGCAGAAAAGACCCTAGAAAGGCAACAGCATAGCTTACTGCTGCCTAGTTTGCTTTACTGATTTTCCACTGCATTCTTTTTCCAACTGAAAAGAGACTAATAAACCAGTTGTTGTTTATGTGTATTCTTTGCACTCACTTAATGAGGGAAAAATTGTCAGGACAATTTATCAGCTCTTTCTCCACTGCCCACTTCTCAGACTAGTTCTTATTTCTTACCTCATTAACCTTTAGCCTTGAGATAAAAGGGTTTATTGATTTATTTGTTTACAGAAGGTGAAAGGCTTTCGAACCTTGTTTTGTAATCTGTGCAGTGGAAGAAGAGAGATTATTATTAGCGTCCCTATAAAGATCAGGTGATTTGCAAGATGAAAAAAGACTCAAATTAGCAACAGTGGAAGTGTCAGGCTGCTGACCCATCCAGAGACCTGACAGTGCCGTCACACTGTCTCAGTGCACTGAAGTCACAGAAAGTGATATTGAATGACTTCAGTCATGATGCATAATGTATTAGTCGGAGCATTATTAACATGCATTGCTCCTGGACAGCACATCAGTTATTGCAGTGAGTGCTCCTGTAACCTTAGGTTTTATTGTTTCAGAGCCTGAGGGCAGTTTAAACCAATATGTGTTCTGTTGCATCTGCAACAGCACTGAAGACACGCCCTTGGGCATTTGCTGTGGCACAGATGAGGACAAGAGATCTATTAAACTGAAGTAATTTGAATGTTTAAATTAAGTTTATAAATCCATTAAGTTAGGCTGGAAGAAAAGCAACAATTTTGAATTTTTGTATGTATCACAAACTTACTCTGGCTTGACAAAGAGGAGTTAAATGATTGCTGAGGTGTCCATGTAGATAAATAACTCTTCTGCATTCATTTCAGACAGAGAGCTGGAGAAACACTCATGTTACTCCATTCTACTGAATAAGTCGGTAACAAAAGGAGTCAGAGCCTACTACCGCAGTCCAGATTTATGTACTAAGTTGGGAGGTACATAAGTTTATTTACAATAGTCTTCCCCTATACAATCACTGGAGGAAGTCTGGTATCTCCAGAGCCTTAGATCTTAAAAGGGTTAAATCAATCACCTGCCAGAAGGGTATTCTGTAGAGAGTTTAAAAAAAAAAAAAGGCACCTGGCTTCCAAATTAAGGGTTTGGATTTGAAAATATTAAGGTGGAAAATGCATCACTTTCCTTGTTGGTTTACCAGAGTAACTCATCACTGCAACAAATTTCATTAATCACTACAAAGAATAGAAATGGTTGCTTCAGAGCCGAAGCAAGAGAAAAAAGGTCCATCCATGCTGTGAGTGAAAGAGAGCAGAGTTCTCAAAGCAGGGTAAGCAAAAGTTTTTTCTCTTCTGTGGAATGAAGGCATTCAGGTCTTAACTGCTTTTGAAGTGAGAAGCACAAGTCATGAAAGTAAAAAGAATCTCCTCACTTCATACTATCCTTTTAGTTGGCCTGATTTTCCTGATTTTCTCCAAAACATGAGCAGAAGTAATCAAAAAGACTTCTTCTAGACAAAGTGAAGATGTGGTACACAAACTCCTATTTTACCACCCGTTTTCAAGCACACAGTCTCAGAGTTACAGTGTCACTGGTTAGGTAAGCCTGACAGTCCTGAAATTAAAGCCCTGGAGTACTGGGTAAGTAATAAAACAGAGACAATGGCTTAAGTCAGTAAGTATAGTTTGTTTGAACAGTATTTATTAAAAGTCCTTTTTTTTTATCTTTGATCCAAATTCCTCTTTGTCTCCAGTGGTAAACTCAAAGTCTCCCAGATTTATATGTGAAGTATATTTATTTTAATATTGCTAGAGAGACTTCAAGGAGACAGAGAACTGGTATTGCCTACACAGGCAAACTCAGACCCATGCCTCAGAGACTTTCTACTTGTCATCACAAATACTTAATTTTCTTCTTGAAAATCCATACCCAACATTATTGCAATGAAGGTGTTAAAGTTTCACAATTCTACTCATAAAAATAGATTAAAAAATTACAATCTCAGACCAATGAGAAGACTTTTGAACCTGTATGTAGTACATAATAGATGAAAAACAGGAAACAGGTGTCACCTTTTAACAGATCAGAGTTTATGTGCGAGAAGATTTCCTTCAGTTTTCAAACAATTTCAGTAGCCTGCAGTCTGTTCCAAATACCCGGTCATGAAGGCTGTGCCTAAATAGGAAACAAAACTGGTGAAGTGACAATACTGAATTTATGCTGTGCCATGCTAAGGAAAACCCTAACTTCATGCAGTATTTCCAACTTAGCTCACAGTAGCAGGAAAAATAAGTTAAAACTTTTTTTTTTTTTTTTTTTTTAATATGGGCTTTCTTCTAGAATAGGAATACAGCTTTTGGCAATTGCATATTCTGGTTTGCTCATTTTCTTAAACCAAAATTTGCAACTCACTTTATTTTACAAGTTGTAACTTGTGGAATTTTTTCAACCATACGGGAGACTCGTGCAGAAAAGGCTGCACAGGATATAAAAGAGAAGGATAGACCTTTGGCAAAAAGATAAATAATTCCCAAGAAAAAGTATGTACTGAATGAAATTTTCAAGAAGCATAAGAGATAGATGAGAGTAGAATTTTTTAATCCCTTGTGTCCTAACCCTAACCCTAACCCTAACCCTAACCCTAATAATTTTTTCGCTCCCCCCGCCCCGGACTACTTTTTTCTCATTTCTCCATGGTCTTGTACAAAACCTTTCAGCAAGATACATTCAAATGAGGATAGCAACAGAGCGATTGATCCCAATCAGAACATGCAAAAGAGGAGCAGTGTTTAATTCTGCTCTCTCCCACTTAAAGAGCAGGAGATTCTCACAGGTACCACATGCCCTTAAGATCAGTCAAAAACCTTCCCTGAATGAAGGCAATTAAGACAACTGATGAGTGCTGCAGTATGTGATGATGTTAGAATAAGATGGAGATCTGGATTTAAATGGCAATCTGGAGAGTTTATGCACAGTGGAAGGTGATGTCAGGAGCTGAATTTTTTTTTCATAGCAATTTGATGCCGCAGCAAATGGGTATGCAGGTAGTACCTGCCGACCCAGCTGTGCGACAGTACACTGGCAAGCACAGACAGGCCCACCAAGACACTGTCATTGGATCCCTACAGAGAAGGGAAAGGGCCCATTAAACAGTCATAGATCTGCAGTGTGGAACCAAACCAGCAGCCATCAGGATCTGGCTGCTGGGCATGAATCTGTCTCCTCTGTGAGGAGATACCTCACAGAACACCAGTACAGATGATAGAGCTCTTGAGGATGTTTCTGCAGTGTACTTTTAGCAGTCCTGCTCTGTTCCACACACAAGGTATCTGCTCCTCTCTAAGAGGACAGTCATACAGAACACATACAGGTCATTTCTATGGCAGACAGGAACTCCGTTCTGGAGTCATGAATCCAACACTGAAATGACAGGTGTGCTAAAGTCTAAATCTGTTTGGAATATTTTAAATGCAAAACTACTCTCAATCCCATTTAGTCTTGATCCTAAACCAGAAGCAAGATCTTTTCCAAGTGGATCAGCAATTTGTCTTTGTGATTCTGCCTAAATCTATGCAGTTTCCTTATTTGCAGAAGACTCTGAATAGGTGATGATCTACATAGTTACAAAGCAATAACATCATAGGGGGGATCATTTTCAAGGATGTGTTGCTCTCATGGACTTTACAGTGAGCTTATGTGACAGACAGAATAGATGTCAGATGACAACATGAGATCTTTAAAGACTGGCTGTGAATTATATATTTTACCAGTCATTTTCTACTCTGAAGGATGTTCTGTGTGCCTGTCTAATTATAACAAAACTCTACCGATTGTGTCAAAACTGCCCACTATTATCCAAGCTGTACCACCTCTGGCTGACAAAACATGCACATCTCCTAATTAAGAACATTTTAAAATGAACTTATTTAATTTAAGAAAACCTCCCAACCTTCACTTTTTAACAACTTATTCTGAGTTTTTTGTAGCAGGAGGAGAAGGAAAGGAAGAATATTTTAGATTTCTTCCCTCATTTCTTAACCATATAGAGCACTAAAATAAGTGACAATGGGCAAACATTATGTCAGAAAGAAAGCCTTTAGCTTGACAGATAACAGGGCACTGCAAGAAATAAAACTGTTGTTCTGAAGAGCCGAAGTACAGACTGTAACATGCCTTAAATACTTGGTTATTGTAAGGATCTCTAAATGTTTGGACATCACAGGTGATAGCTTCATTCATTCACTTAAGTTAATGGCATGTTTCTCTTGACAAGTTCTTGCATAAGTGAGCAGAACACTCCTCTGCTAACAGTGCGGGAGGAATTCTAGCTTGTTTTTTCCAAAATGGGAGTGTATATTGGGAATAATGTGACTACAGGGAGCAATTTCATCTGTTTCCTTTTTTTTAAATAGTGCACTTTACTTTTATTCTGTGGTAACAAATGCACTTTGCAAGGTTGGCACCTTTTCAAGCATTTTCAATTTTGTTTTCTAACCCTAATTAGGAAGTCCTCATTTCTAGTCAACTCCAATTTGATCATGAAGGTCCAAATTCTGCACATTAGAGGACTTCAAATCAATCCCAGATTACCTGTGTTTGCTAATTCTCCAAGACCATGTCAATTTTGTTGGCCAAAAACATGAAATGGAGCTCCACAGAGAATCTAAATGCAGGTTTCATGTCTAAGAGCTGATTAGAGGGCGAGGAAGTGTTTCACCTCAGAAACAAAAATGAATTTAAAGATTCTATTGAACATCAGAAAAAAATTTTACATTAAAATTATTTCAACCATACTGAGAATTTGCTCTATTCTTGAGTCAGTTCTTTCTATCATTTGTGAACTCTTTGCAGTCAATTTGTCTAGACTTAAGTTGAAAATCGTCAGCTATGACAGCATGACTGACTGACTAAAACCACCTTCTCAGTAGTTTTACACAGTATGCCAATGAATTCTGCTACTGGATCATCCTCCATTTCCATGATGTTGTTCTCATTATGACACCAAATGTTTTGTATCCAACACTGGGTATATGAAAGGGAAAAGGAAATTTCTCTTGCATCAAAGTATGTATTCATACATGCCACATGTATGGCATGTATGAATACATAGATGTATGAATACATACATGTATTCATACATGTATGCCTTCCAGGCTCTTTCTCCTGATAGTAAAGTGCTTTTTGGTCTCAAATTCCACAATGTATTGACTGTCAAAATCCCCTTTCCAAATTGTCTTATAAGCTCTTAGGAACCACTTTCCTGCTTAGGCAGGAAAAAATATAATTAATTTGCAAAAATAGCCATGAATATGGTTTCAGTCTCAGCACACAACACTGCCATAGTGTGATTGCAGAAACCTGAAACATCACACACCTCTTTCCAGAGTGCTTTGCAACTGCTAGAAAAATGCTCTAGAGCCTCTAAGCTAGTATCTCAGAATTGGCAGTTCAGTTGCAGGTGGGATAACTTATGACTGCACTTGTCTTGTACTGATGGAATTTGCTACAATTGTTTTTCTTTGTCATAAACATGAAAATATCTTTATAGGGGACACTGTTATGGTCAAGTAATCTGCTACTTACAAACATACTGTACATTAAAGATTTGCAAAAAAAAATATAAAATGTATAGTTCAATGATGATTCTACAGTTTAATTTAACATGAAATCTCTATTTCTGGGACTTTCTCAACATATCTTTCCCCTTCTTGGGCAATCAGCTCTGATTAAGGATCCTTAGAACAGAATGGTGTGACATTTGTCAACAGTTCAGACTACCTGCTTGGGAGGAAAGCCAACATTGCAACAGAGTTCCTGGACTTACAGAGCTCTTACAATTAGCACTCATTAGTGTTAATTATGCCAGACCAAACCAAGCAGAATTGGACTTCATGACACTTAAGGACCAAATCTAGGCCACACTCAGTGTAAAGCTGCATTAGTTTATTTGATCATCAAGTGGGGTTTTTACCTACCTTTCACAAAGGCTCTGGGGAGACCATACAGCAGACTTCCAGTACCTCAAGGGGGCCTACAAGAAAGATAGGGAGAGGCTGTTCAGTACGGCCTGTTGTGACAGGACAAGGGGTAATGGTTTCAAAATAGAGGGAGGTAGATTTAGATTGGATATTAGAAAAAAGTTCTTTACTGTAAGAGTGGTGGAGCACTGGAACAGGTTGCCCAGGGAGGTGGTGGATGCCCCAATCCCGGAGACGTTCAAGGCCAGGTTGGATGAGGCCCTGAGCAACCTGATCTAGTTCGGGGTGTCCCTGCTTCTTGCAGGGGGGCTGGACTAGATGACCTCTGGGAGTCCCTTCCAACTCTAATCATTCTATGATTCTATGATTCTATGAATACATGGATTATTGCAACACTGAAAAGCTTAAAAAATGTTTTTAAAATATTTAGTGAAACTAGCTTGTTTCAGAACTTACACTGCCATTTACAATTCCATCATTTTTCACATCAATATTAAAACATTAAAATCAAACAAGGTTAAAACAGCATGTTCACAAGCGGCTGAAGGAGTTTTCCTGTATAGCCCCTGCATCACAGATGCTTTGACCTGTAAAGAATAAGGTAATTATCTATTTTAAGTTGACAAGCAACATGGGATTTTTCACTGATTAATAGCACAGATTGGTGTGAGAACTGACAAACTCATGTAAATTTTAGACTGCTCTTTTTTGGTTCAGAGACACATATTTTATATTTGGGTCATCCAAATTTTTCTTATCTTGTGCAAAGTGGTTTCTGGCTGTTGCCAAAGGAAGAAGTGATGCACTTTCCTCCAATGTCAAAACCCAATTCAAACAGCAATACAGCAGTTAAACAAAGGAACATAACACGATGGACTCATCCAAAGATTTTCCATCAAGAAAATGGTATTAATTTCAAAATCCCCTGTTGAAAAGACCTCAAATTAGATTTATGGTTAAGTTTTCAGTACTGAAAGAGATTAATATGTGCTTCTAACATGCACTCAGCGGAAACATTTAGAATTAAAATCAGAAGGCTTCAGTCCATTGTCTTTCAGAACTCATTTCAGCAAGAGAGAGAATGTCTATTTGAAATGCTTTGCTGGAAGGTAGTTGTCCAATTTCAGACCTCTGGCTTTTCAGTCCTTAAGTACATGGAAAATCAAGTACAGAGCACATGAAACAGATAAGTATTATAGTGATATACTTTTATTGGGAATAAAAGTAAAGCTCTAAGAAATATTTAAATCTTAAAAATTAAAAATGTCAAAAAGTCCCACAATACACAAGGAGAATTTGGAATGAGTACTATTCAGTTGTGAGAAAAGATGTTTTTTAAAGAAAATTTTCACATACATATATATTTTTGTGTTAACTGCATAATACTAATTAAAGTGAATCTGTTAAAGACTAAACTGAGTACTCTCGGATAGTTTGTGATCAAAAAAGCTTTTTCATTGTATTTTCTAGGCTCTTGACCTGTAAAAAATGGGTAAGTCTAACAAGGAAATAATCTAACAAGGTTAAAGGAATTTGATTTTTAAGAAAGTAAAAGTGTGGAGAGAAAATCTAAAAATTCAATACTCTTCTGATCATGTTTTGACCTGAAAATTCATATTAAAGCAATTCCGCAACCTTGAGGAAAACCACTTTAAAATCTAGGTGAAGGAAGTTTCTATTTCTGAGATGGATCAGAGTCCACCTCAATTAAAATGAGTAAAAGTATGACTTCATGAAAAAAATCTTGCTTGTTCAAAGGTTGTCCCATTGTTTTCATCATTTTCTCCCATTGTTATGAATATTCTCTTGAGTGTGGCAAGAGTGAGAATAGGTGTGAGGCACTGAACCGTTTTTTGTACAACACAGTTATTTCTAGTCACAAAGTGCCAGTAGTATACCAAAGACTGCTATTTCACCATATCAGCAATAAAATTTATCTGATGCCCTGAAGATGGAAATTGTTACTGTCTAGCTTGACAGATTACAGAACTACTTTATTCATTGTCATTTTTTCTTCATACCTTAAATACTAAAGATACAGAAAAGCTAAGTTTATGTACTCTCAAATACTTTGAGGGGAACAAAAGGTACTTCATTTCATATAATTCTACATTTCTTACTGAAGGAGTCATATCTTCAATCCTCCTTGCCATGCTGTTTATAGATGAAGAAGAAACATCAAGCTTTTCTCAAATTTCAGCTTGGGGGGGGGGGGGGGGGGGGTCTGGGATTATTTTATTATTCTTCTAAAAATTAACTAGGAAATTGATTTTGGAGCTTATAGTATGTTGCTCACTAATTGCGTATGTACTGATTTTGAGCAGCTGTCAGTCTGAATAGGCTGAGGGTTTTAGCACTCCTTACAACCACTGAAAGACAATGGAATCTTTTAGCTGCTATTCTGGACAGTCCATTTACTTTTGTCTGAAGAGACAGAGCATGACCTGAAGTGCACAAAAGAATCGTGCAATGGATTTTATCCTACTTGTGCATTATCAAATAATAAGTAGTTATTAAAATATTTTCTTTAGGTATGGAATTGTGATACCTGGAGATGGAGTTATTTCAAATGTTCAAAATGATGAATATGGTTTTTCTTCTCACTTTCACGTCAAAGAACAGCTGCCAGGCTCACAAACATTTCATTTTGGTTTCGCATATCTCCTTTTCCAGGCACCAATTCATACTAGTACTGCTAATTAAACCGCAAGGATTTTCACAAATGCTACTAACAAGCATGTGAAGGAGATCTCTGCACAACAATTTGCCTTGTGAACCGGAAAAAAAAATAAAAAAAAAGAAAGAATTACTGCTACTTTATTTTCATTGTTCCTGAATTAGCAAAGCAACCAGTCCTGTCAACAGAAACTCTCACCTTGAGGAACATAGAAGCAGGACCAGCTGCTTCTTGGGTATGAATACAGGCAGTCTGAAGTTTTCATCCTCCCTCCTAGGAGCTACACGCAGAATTTTTAGGAAGGTGAATGCTGTCTGACCTGTCTTTGCCCTGTACTTACCATGGATTGAGTTGATAGTCCCAGCTGTTATTAAAGTATGTACTGCACACAGCAGGCTAGCCTCAGTTGCATCACCTCAACATGACTTTAGGAACTACTAAGCAACATTCTACTGTTGCTTCTTAATCCAAAAATGATTTGGTTTTGTGATGTATTCCAAATCCTTTATTCAGAGGCCCTGAGAAAATAACTTAGTACTCTCCTACAGTAGCTAAGATTGATTCATTTTTCCCCCTACAGCTTTATAGTTCCTTCCATAGACATATGGAGGAAAATATCTTAGTAGTGTTGGGTATGGATTTCCTGGGGGACAGGGGCTTATTAACCATGTTGAGTAGAGTGGTCCATAAGGGCCAAATCCACCCCAAGCCTCACTGTGATAGGCACAATCCTTATTGTGAAGAGCTGATATCTCAGTAAAGATGACAGAAAGGAAAAAAAAAGGAAGGTTAGAAATTGCAAATAGAATAAACAATGCAATGATGGTAGATGTCACATTAGCTGGATGCTTAAGGAAGTGAAAGGACACTGAAGGCAAAGATGTGCTCAGACAGACATGAACTCTGTAAGCACACCATTGCCTGTACCGATTTTCCAATCAAGAGTTTAGCTTTCAGTACTAAAGGATATCTACCACTGAGAAGCAGAGACAATGAGGGGTTTGACAGAAGCCAGAGTTGTATCTGACTGGCAATGACAAGAAACTGTCCAAAGCTATGTTCATATTGGTCTGAGCTGTAAGATCTGAACTGCTTTGTCAGCCGTCATACCAATTTACATTTACAAGATAGGTTTTAGCTTAAGGACTTCATATTCAGTTGGTTTAATGTCAGTTTGGATCATCCTCTTTCATTACATTTTCTTTCACAGTACCAATACTAAGTGGTGGTGCCAGCTACGGATAATTGATCTCTCCTGTTTAAACCTCAGCTAGGTTGCTCCAAATTGCAATGGTGAAATCTTGAAAAGCACATATTATCTTGGAGACCTGGTGAGAAGAATTTAGAGGAGGCAGTATGGCATCATGAAAATGGCAAGACATTAGCTGCTGTAAAAATGTCTGGAGGTTTCTGCAGCAGATTGTGTACTTTGGATTCTTTAAGACTGAATTCAGATGAGAGAGGTTTTGAGATCACTGACTCACAAATTCAGGTACACAAAAGCTCAAATTATAAGCCTAGCACTTCTAAATCTTGCTGAAAAGGTTTAATAGTAAAAAGACTCTGTTCCTAGTATTCCTGACAAAATCTCGTTGTACAACACGCTAAACAGGCAGTCTTTATGGAGACTTGGGTCGGAACCCTGTTACTAAAATGTGCAATATACTGCACTAAATGCTATGTAACAGAGTAACTTAAAGCAGGAAAGGCAAGTATGGCAAATATTTCATAAAAACATTCACAGTCTCCTCTGTGCTCACAGACAATTGTGAGTTTATACTGCCTTGCTAACAGAGATCCCTGTGATCATAATTGCTGGTTTTCAAGATCTGAGAATCCAAATCATGTCTTTAATTTGCCCAGTGTCTGCATCCTATAATTATATGAATTGAAAAGCCTGTTTTTTCAATGTCATAATGAGGAGCTTCAGACTACAGTAGCAGGTTTCTTCTGAAATATAAGATATATGGGATGGTTTTGTGTAAAATAATGATTTTGTAGAATTCTAGAACATATGCAGTGGAGACAGCCATTCTTCCTGCCCAGCAACACAGATGGAGCATTCTTTTCTGTGATTAGTGATTATAATCTACCAAAAGAGTCAGAAATTATGATGTATGTAATGTATAAACCTATTTTGGGTTTTTCTTTTCAATTATTTTTTTCNGGTGGGAGCAGAGAGAGAGGAAAGGAAGGTCTCCAGACAGAATTAATCTGGTCTAACCTTTAATTTTTTTTTCTTTCCAGACAATTGTAGATGAACTAGTCGCCCAAGGCTTTCTTAAGAATTAAAGTAGAGAACTAGGCAATTTCAAATCATGAATCATCAGTCCTACTTTACACACCTGCATCATGAGCTGACTCATCCTCCAGACTCATTTGAGTATATTCATTTGATTCCCACCAGCTACTAAAGGATCCTACAGTGATTAGCTCTGATGTAGATGTTTGTGCTAAATATGTCCCCGTATAGTTTGACCATCGTGTATTTCCTTTATGACAAAAAGATTGCAAGGCTGAGACGCTCACCAGCCAAGTTTTGGTCTTTTGTGGAAAGGGATGAAGAGAAAGGGTGAGATAGTCAGGAGACGATTGAGGAGAGGAAATGTGCTTCTGATATTTGACTCCTTTCATCACTGGTAAAGAACAGCTCTTTTTCCCACAAATTAAGAAGTTCCTCTATAGAAACACTCCAATCCAGTTAACAGAAAACACTTTCAATGGTAAATCATTTAAGTATTGCCTTTGTAAAGAAGATAAACAAGGGATAGATGAGTTTCCTTGTCTCCCACTAAGTTCCCAGTGAATGTAGGGACAGGACAAGCCTTTCTCTGGTTTCAAGCCCTTGGTGGTCAACATAGGTAGACTAAAGTTCTTCAACTCAGAAAGGAAGAAGTAGGTTGGCTTTGGTCTGTGTTTCATAAGCTTTAAACTACAGTAGAAGAGGCCTCACTAGCCATTAACAATTACTCTCCACCCATTTCGATTTACGCTAAGATAATCATCCAGCTCCGCTGTCTGCCTATACCAATCTTGTTCCATGTTAGCTAATTCAATCTAATTATAACAAATTAATAGAAAAAAATTAAAAGTCTGCTTAAAAGACTAAGTATCACTCAGAGAAAGGATCAATAATATTTTGTTATTTCTTGGTCCAAGCTTAAAACAGAAGGTCCATGAGACTTTGCAGATTCTTTAACAAATGACAGCAAGATAGGCATTCCTATCAAAACACTGATAAGGCATTTTGATGTTTCAGATGTGAGAAGAAATTTGAGGGTTGTTTCAAGTCTCTGGCCTCTGTGACCAGAAATTTGGTGTGATAGCTACATATTCACATATTTACTGCGGATCTCAATCCCAAATTCTCTATTCTAAAAAAACATCTTATCATCTTTTTTTTTCCCTTGGTCGTACTATCTTTTACAAAGACATATGATATCACATCATCTGATTACAACCCAAGCAGATGTTTAAATTCCTAGGAAATTAGTTTAGAAGCCTAAGTTTGCATTTCTCTTTCAGTTTTGATTGAAAGAAGAAGCGTAAAAGGAATTAGGAATATCTCGAGAACAGCAATTCCCTTTCCTAGTCAAAAGATGTATTAGCTTGCTGTCTTTAAGTAGAATCAGACTGCAGTAATTTCACAGCAAAGCAAGAGAACAAAAATTTGACTGGCTTATGAAGAATCTGTAAGTCAACTTGTTTTCTCTTTACATCCAGGCAACAGTTTGGACCACTGGGTACACTGGTGAAAAAATCCGCATTCTTGAAACTCCCAAATTGGTACATTTTTGAGGCCACATGAGGCTTGACATTTCAAGTAGTTTTAGAACACATTGGAATTATCCATTTTATTCATTAAACATATGCAACTAATTTTTTTTTTATATTATACTTCAGGTTTAAAAAATTCTTGGGTTTTTTCCCCCCAAATTCCTCATTGTTAGTGCACTTCCTGCTACAGCCAAATATACATTCCATTACCTGCTGAGTCCTGTATGGGTTATCTCTGGTAAGGATATGGAGATCCAGCCACCAGAAAGTGTGCTCAGGACCTTCTCATATCCAAAGATGGGTAGCAACTTCAAGTCAATATAACAGGGTTGTCTTCCTCCTCTTTTAACATTTCAGTTATATTTACATTTCAGTTTACATCAAAGGACGTGCAAACCCCCCTCAATTTCTGCCTGGAGAGTATTGGGAGTACTTCAAGGATGAGACTCAGCCTTCAGACACCTAACAGCCAAATGAGGCGAGGAATATGGACTAACCTTTCCATGACTGCATGGTCTGCAGAGCTTGCTGTCTTAGCTCAAAATGCTGGAGCTGGACCTTTTTGAGGGAAAATACAGAGATTCAACTAGGCAAAGGTGCTGGAGATGGCAGGCTGTAGGAAACTGTACAAGTTGGGAAATGTCACACATATAAAAAGCACAGCTAACTTGTCATTGTTCTGCTTGCACTCTGAATATTAATTTCCCACCAGTAGGCTGAGTTGTAAAGGAATTGCTGAATTTGTCTGAGTTGCGTGTGTACAGGGACAAAGGAGAAGTTGATATTTTCTGATGAAATACATCTTATTCTATACGCTGAAGAAACAGAAGTCTGGAATTAGAGCATAAAATAATCTAGAGATTGGAAATCAGACATTAGTTAGACTTTCAAAAGTGGTTCTGTAGAAAGTGGATAATAAAACCCCAATCTGATCTGTTTATCTGGTGAATGGTTTACATATAGCTATGCAAAAACCAAGCACTATTCAGCCTCAGAGTCATCAGAAATGAGTTTCCACTGTGGAGAAAGGAAGTCTGGTGCTTGGATACTGGGGCTTTTTTCAGGTGACATGATGCCATTATACCTGGGGCTGTGCAGCTCTTGAAGTTATTCATCTTCCTTTTCTATTTCTGTATACAAGCACTTAGGAGAATTAATGGTGTTATTTCTTGTAATAACCTGTAAGCCTCTGGCTTGCACTGACTTAATCATGCTTATGTATTGCCTATATGTTTCCTAGGATGTAGAGATTTTGAAAAGCCTTAATAAAAGAAACCAAAGCCTGTGATGAGTCATAGCCGATTAGTCATAGGTGGGATTGGCTTCTAAGGGTTGGCTGCCCCCTCACAGACCTGTTCTTCAAAATTCCCAGCAGTTGTCATGCTTTCTCCCACGCTTCCCTCAAGAGTGGAAGAATTCAGTAAATATCCACACAGTCACCTTGCTGTCCTCTTAATCCAGCTCTCAAAATGCCTTGAGAAGAAGGAATCAAACTCAACCTGGTAAGTCCATTGCTGCATTACATAGCATATTTTATTACCACAAAAGTGTAAGTTTTCTTATACTGTTCCTATTGACTATTTTGCGACATATTCAGATTTGTCTTGCATGAGTTTTCTGGGATGAGGACAGTCACATACATGCAAAATTATATTTACATCAAATTACATCAAAAGGGTGCCTAAGTTCCATATTAGACATAAACAGCACCAGGCAAAGCACCACATTAGCATGCCACTATTAATTTGTGAGCATATGTGAGGAGTATATACTTCAATTAAATCTGGATTATGTATGGGAGCGGTATCAAATCTTGCAGAAGATGAAGAATAAACCTTTTTCCCCTGATAATGGCCTTCGCAGTTGTTTGGAATTGAGCAAAGAATTCTGAATTCAAATAATGGTTCAGAAGAGCATCATTGGTTCAAAAACCATCTGCACATACTCTAAGAAGGCTTTGACAGTGTCATCAGCAGTGGCCAGTCAGGTTGGAACAGAGACAGCTGGGCCACTGAGACAAATATGAATTTTTTCACAGTGTTTTCAAATAAGACTGCTTCTCTTTAAATGTCCTTCCAAATTTAAAATGGAGAATGTTTGTGAGTACCTTCTAAAGAGGTACCTAAACCTTTGATAGGGATGGACATCCTTTCAGCTGAACGATCAGGTAAATTGCCAGAACATAAACTCACATCTAGTAGGATTAAACATATGATTTCTTTTTAAGAAGACTGCTTGCACAGAAATGGTGGCCTCAGTTACTACAGAAAAGAATCATATCAAAAATACACAGCCACATATATATCTTTCTCCAATTTTACAATTTCTGCATCCCCACCAAGGCCAAATATTCCTTTAGAGATAGTCTCCAATAATAATCCATGTCATCAAAGTGACCGAGACTTGGTGAGGTCTGCGCCTTGGACATGCACTCAGAAAACAAGCCATGGAACTATGTGGGGTAACTGATGCTCGGGTCTCCATTAGGTGGGATAACTCATAAACACTTATAACTTCCTCTGCCAGATCCCTAAATATAAGGGAATGCCATCAAAAGGATTCAGCTGGTGTCTATGTGCATGTGACAAAGTTTGACACCAAAAAAGTGGAAAAATGCTCTACCACCTATCTGTAACAATTCAAATTCATTGTGTTTGTGTCAAAATTTGCATGTAATGTGGCTATGGATTCCCTAGTGCCACAAATCAAAGAGGGTCTTCAATATAAATGCTTATTTGAAAGACTCAACTTTAAATTTCTAATAAAATTACAGATGAAAGCACTGAAAAGTTGTTGGACTACAAGTGCTCTGATGTCCAGCTAAGTCTTTAATCGTGAACACATCTAATGATATCTGATCTGCTTTCCTTTAAGAAGTTTTTCTGAAATGAGTTGGAAAAGAATTCAAAATTTGAGTTTCATATGTTCAGCTTACAAGAAGTAACTGAAAAGGTATGTAAAAATTGCCATTGCCTCTGAAAGGGGTTTCTTCAGTATTAGGTGTAGAAATTCATGAAATAGAAATAAAAATCAGAGAAAGCAATACCATTTCAAAGGAAAATTGATTCCAAGTGGTAATGTAGTTTAAAATTTAAGTTTCAAATTTATAATGACAACATATTATGTGAGAAATTGGTGAAAATGGAGAGAGCCATCTTAAAAAAAAAGTGTTAAGAGGAACCTGAAGGCAGTGTAAACACATTTATTCAATATATGTTGATCACAGTCATGATTCCTAACAGCATTAAAGCATGCTAATCCTCAAGACAATGAGTACTGAAAAACTAGACTCCAATCACCACTAGATAGATAGTGTTGTAAATAGCTGCATAGATACCTTCTATTAGGTTGGCAAAGACATGCCCTGTTAACTCTCAACGAAGAGGGATTATACTGCTCTCCAGCTGCTCAGAAAATAAAGATCTTGCAGCTCACTATGCAACATGCCAAGAGAAATGTGTTGTTTTTGACATATTAATGTATGAATCTCTCTACGGGATGTTAGAAGGGAAAGGTTTTGACCAACATGTCATAAACTTCATTTAAAATGCCTATTAAAATGTTAATACTGATCAAGAATGGTGAGAGGATCAAATAAGGAGACCAAGGTTCATTATTTTTCTATCTGGCAAAGGATCTGCAATCTTTAACAAGAAAATGCTAGCAGTGCCTATCAGTAAGAAAGACCACTGCTAAGGAAATCTGAGATTTGATTCTGTTGGGCAAATAATTTGAAAGTTTGAACATATCATGGCAAATTTTTTTTCTTCTTGTTACTTGACTGGTCAAGACCCATGTTAAAAGAGCTACAGGTTAATAAGCCCCTCACAACCAATGACTATGAAGTCTAGAAGGTAGGCACTGAGGGTTTGAAGATGAGAGCTCTAACCAAGCCTAGAAAACACCCGAGACTCTGGCAGATCCCAAGCTGCAACAAGAAGAGTTAGAAAAAAATGAGATCCATTTGATGAAAATTTGAAAGGTACTCTTGAAATTGCTGGGGAAACTCTTGCTCTTTCACAGGTTCTCAAGCCCAAGACTCCCTCATCTAGCTGATCATTCAGATGCGAAGGCCATTTCTCTGCACTCTCATCACCAGTAATAAAAAAGCAGTAAATATACTATCTCCTTACTTCAAAACAAAACAAGCTTCCCTATGCCAGTACTAGAGCTGGAAACCTGAGAGCAATGAGACCTCCTATATTTACTCTTAATGTTCACCTGCACTAGACCCTTCTGGTGACACTAGATCCACCAGACTTCTTAGGGAACATGTGAGATTCCAGAAAAAATGTAGAGAAGCTATTTTTTACTTCTGGAGACACAGAGGAGAGATACAGTATTTCTGACTACAAAGCACTTACAGAAATCTACAAACCACCAGTATGTGCTAGCAGTTGTTTTGATTTAAACCAGTTTTCCCAATATTTGCAAATAAAGAAACAGTTAATTCAAACAACACAAAGGCTGAAAAATGGGATATTTTCTAATTAGCTTTGATTGCATTATGAATCATGCAGGACAGATACAAAGAGGGATAGAGAAACATCATACAGCCTATCCAGGTGTCCAAATTGGATGGTCAAACTGCAGAGGTTTGGAGTTAAGCAGTGAGGGATGGGAGCAACAGGAATGGCCTCCAAAGGAACATAAGCAGAATAAAGACAAGGGCTCATTGGTGAACAGAACAGAAATACTAGAGATGAAGAGCATGGAAACTTTTGAGATATTAGTGTCATTTTTACCTGTGTTACAACTGGCAAAATAGAAATAAAGAACAAGACAGCAAATTGCACAAGGGTCAGAACACCTGGTCACTACAAAAGCAACAGCATCCTCAGCTGTGGAAGCAAGAGAGCATCCACCAGGTCATGGCAGAGGATTGTTTCCTTTGTTTGGTGCTTGTGGGGCCAGTGCTGTGTGCAGTTTTGAGCTCCCTAAATGCATGACAGATGTCAGAGAGAAACCAGACCAGGGATACCCAAAATGCTTGAGGGACTGGAGTCTTCCGCTATCTAAAAATCTTGCCTGACCTTACACATAAAGATCGATTCAGACTTCTCAAACAGGCATAGTGCAAAAAAAAAATTCTTTTGAACAGAAGGGAAAAGTTCTGGTTTTGAGAGAGTGTTTGGGCATGGGAACAGGTTCTCTAAAGAGATGTTAAATATCCACCCTTGGGGACATTCAAAATTCAGTTTGACAAAGGTAAACACAACTCAATCCCTTTCTGCAGCTGGCTTTGATTTGTGTGAGAGAGCAGGTGAGACTAGAGATGTGCAGAGGTTATTTACAACATGATTTTTTAAATTATAACTATGAAATCTAATATCATGGAGAGGAAATATCTGCATTTAAAAAAAAATTAAAATTCATTTCCCTTTAAAATGCCACTTTTATTATATTTGGTTTCAGAGTTATTACCTGATTCAACTGTAAGTCACATTTTAAATGCTTTACATCTTAATTTCTTGTATTTCTAAGTCCTTTCTTAACTGAACTTTCCTAGTTTTACTTTGCTTAATTTGGAATTTAACACAACTTTATTATTTTTACTGTTTTTTTAATTGCTCTCTATACTTTCAGCCTTAGCATCATCTTTGTTTACTTTGAGACTTAATAAAATTTAGTGAGTTAATCTTGTCTTTTAGGTTTCAAGGCAGTAACAAAGATTAGACCATTAGACATTATTAATACCCTACACAGCTACAACACAACTATGAAGAGGCAATCCCAGAAATCTTCTTATAGCTGAAAGGATGTCAGCTGGATCTGGATGTTGATGCAGTTTTTGGTATGAATAAGTGCTTGTTATGTTTTAAAAAAATAACAGCCAAGGGCCAAGCAAAAAAATCCTCAAAACACAAGTCATTGGATTTTGCAGCTCACAGTTCCCTCTTACTCAAGAGGACATTGTCTATCTATTTTACCTTTCCAACTTCCATACAGATTTCCTGCATGTGAAATGGTTCTGCCCTCCCCTGACACTTTTCTCAGAAAGGAAAGACCCAGACCTGCTCGGACTGTTTCACAAATTTCCTTAGCATCAATTTAAAACAGACACATTATGGGCCTGGATTTTACAGCTTTACTTCCCTAAACTGCTTTATTTTCTCTAAATGGTATCTACAGTAAAAAGCTAGATGGTGCATTTAGGTATAGCAGAGAAGTGAAGGGAATCCTTCAAATTCCTTTTAATACTGCTTATGTCACAAGAGAAGTAACAAGACATAGAAATACAAGACACATATCTCCATATATGAGATCCATTAGCCATCTTCACTGTTTCTGTCTCAAGTTGAAAATGCAAGCCCCAAAGATGGTGAACAAAGAGAAAGATCAATAAATAATAGCACTGAGACCAGATGGCTGCTCAAAGCCTTGAAATCATTAGTATTTCTTCTCTGTTACTTCAACTACAGACAAACCAGAGGGAACTTGCTTAGATCAATATCCATGAAAGCATTAGTAGTTTTGAGCTGCTGCAGTCTCATTTTGGGATTGCCTCTTATTTTTTTCACTTACTGAAGTTTGTAAGTCCATGCACAGGAGAATCGAACAGCATGAGAGGTCTGAGTGGAGAAAAACAATCCAATTTAGCAAAACCAGCTGCTGGGGGTTATGGTTAGGGCATGGGAAGTGGCTGAAACAAACTCATCATTGCTACAGACACTGAGGTATATCAGAAATAAGAGGAAGGACTTCCGAGTCCTGAAGGCTTCACACGCCAGGAGAGAACCAGAAAGTGCTTCTCTCATGTAGTCTTTGAGTGCTTCCTGCTCAGCCCTCCTCCTCACAATGTGAGAAATTAAGAAAGCTCCTACCGCTGCTGCTCATGCTTTTCTCTGAGATCAGAACAGGGACTCATGTCTTCAGGGAAGACCTCCTATCACACAAATCCATACTACTGTTCTCTAAAAGCCTGTTAGAAAGAGTATACTACATGTTTGTCAAAGTTAGCAAATCAGGTATTGAAGATATTCTGGCTTGTGCTTCTATGTAAAACCTATATTTTCTGACTTCAAACAATATGAGGACAGTGATCTACTTAAAATGCAAAGTGAACGAGAAAATTCATGCATGAGATACAGAATAATTGAGGGTTTTTTTAATAGACATAGATATTCTAGAACGGATATGTGTGTGCAATTAAGTGTTGACTGCAACTGAAAATACAGGAACAGGCTGCTGGATTTCAGCAGTTGTTCTCAAGATCAATAAAAATAAAGTCAAACTGGATAAGGCTGAGACAGAATGGAAACTTCATCTTGTGAAGGAAAAAAGAAAAATATGTTTATTAAGTGTATGAAAGCAAGAAGCTGAATGAAGTGAATGGAAGTCTTGATTGCCATCCCTAAATGCATTGGGCCAGAATTGAAATCACTAGTGAAATTAAGACAGGGTAGGAACAAGAACAAACATGACCAGTAATATATTTGGGTTGGAAATTAGAAAGTTTTGTGCCATTTCAGAGCAATGAAGTTCTGGAACAGCATCCCATTAGGACTTCAAATGCAATTAGTTTGCAAAAGATAATAAACTATCAGGTCTCGCAGATCCCACAAGAACTCTGGAAGACAGGCATAGCATTCAAAATTATCTGAACAAATTAAAGTTATGCTCTGAAATAAATAAGATGAAGCTCAATGTAGGAAATTACACGATACTACTTTTAATTGGGAATAATCAACTGCATGGAAATAAGATGAAAAATTCCTTGTTATAACATCCTGTAGAAAATGTACATGGAAAGCAGAGTGGGTATAGGAAAGCATGAGTCAGCCTTACCAGAAGAACACACACTTCTTACTGAGATGGTTACAACATTGCTGTCACTGTAAGGTGTGTGAAGAAAAGCTTCCTGCTTTTCTCAAGCACTGGAAATATCCCAGTCACTGGTTCAGGCACGATAACTGCAGAAATACATGGATAACTCAGACTTAAAAAAAGCAATAGGAATCGTTTAAGTTTTGGAAAATACACCCCCTAAATAAAAACCCAGAGGAATTCAGTGCAGTTCAGTTTTAGGAAAAACAGCACTGTTTCAAATAAATGTAGTCGAAGAAGGCTTGAAAAACATGATTCATCTGTTTTTCTCTTATGATTAAGTTAGGCATCCTGCTGTTACTAATTTATTTGGGAATTGTGCCAAAAAAAAAATAACTTTAGAAAATCTCAAAACAAAGGAGCAATGTTTCTTAACTGAACTGTACACACAGTGTGCATATTCATAATGCCTGTTCATTATGCAAATAAGACACACTGAAAGTCATATCTGCAGTAGTGTATCAAACTTTATATATATAAATAATAAATAGTTTTTAAAAAATTGTTAAAGTTGTTAAATAGTAAACAGTTGGTAGATTTCCAGAAACTGAACTGTTATCAGGAATAAAGACATGGGTTGCTATTGACTATGCCACCAAAAATATCCCCACCAAAACCCCTTTTCTATTTCTAAAACTTTTCTACAAACAGAAGCAGCCATGGAGCTCTTGTGGACATTTCTACATAGTAACAAGCAGTTTTCCAGCTTCGTCTGTCTTTTCTAATTAATCATACCATGTAATGTACACCAGAAGTTCAATGGTGTGATGATTAATTATCACAAAGCAAAACTCCATGTGTAATTGATATCTAAGTTCCTATGTTAATTGCAAACCTGGCACTTGAGGGTGTTATAAATGTTGATTTCTAGTGTAATGTTTCATTCAGCTTTTCCATTTGGACATTTCAGTGCTGCTCATTATCATGGAATTCAAGTGCATGAGCACATAAACTTATTCAACGAGAAAAGTTATGATAACCGTTAGGCCTGGAAATAGCCCTGAAATTAACCTACAATTAAAAAAACCCCTGCTATTAACATAGCGTTCTCTGAGAATGGAAAATCGTGGAAGTTAATCACTGATAACAGAGGCAAATTTGAAGTTAGAAATAAAATAGCAAGTTTTTTCTGTATGGAACAGTAACTATGTGGACCTCTTTACTATTACTCTTTCTGCTGTAATTTGTCAAACAAGCAGGTCAATGGAGGAAAAAAAAAAACCAAAAACATTAGAGTAAAACAGAACGGGGCTGAGATCACATCATGTGCAGATGTCGTATCTTCCCCAGTCACCACTTTGTAGTCAAAATGTAAGCATAATCCCAGAGGAGCTGGCAGGAGATGTGTCAGGCTCATGGGTAATTCTGCCCCATTGAAAGCACAGCAATACATTTTGCAGTTGATGTTAGGAAGGGCAGAGCACTACTTCCTCTGCTCAGTGGGAGAGTAGCAGAGGTGATCTGAGTGGGAAACAAAAATTCAGTCCAACCTCTGAGAACTAAGTATGTATGCCGAATACCAAGAGGATTGGCAGATAATAGGATTAGAATGAGTCAGTATGGTAGAGCTTTTTAAAACGTTTTATTCCACCCCCAGAAAGCAGCAAACCAGCTGTTTCGCTGAAAGTCCAGAATACTTGTACCACTAGAGATTGTTGCAAGTAGCATGAATT
>VXBZ01007464.1:31753-113401 GCA_013399135.1 Heliornis fulica | reverse complement strand
TCCCCGCTGCCTGGGAGGCTTAGCCCAGCCTCGGCGACAGGAGACTGACAAGCCTAAAATTTCCGTCATAGAGCTCCTGTGTCCTGGCACGCAGGCGGCAGCAGGGGACAGGCAGGGGTGATGGGTGGGGGGGCTGCAGTCAGCCCCATCTCTGCCACAGCCACCAAAATCCTTGGGCAAGTCCTTTTGTCCCCCCACTCCGTGCTGTGGGCTTGGGGACCCGCTGTCACCCAGTGCTGGCTCTTCACGCACCCGGAGGCACGGAGCAGGATGTGTGCGAGGCTGGCAGGGGCAGCAGGGGGGTTGGGGAGCCCACACAGCACATCAGGGCCACATCACCAGCCAGTGCTGTAAGGAGCAAGGGATCCCTGCCCCACAGTTTGAGCCTTGGGAATAGGGAAGGCTTTGGGAACCAGCCCCCAGTGTCACCAGTGTCCCCTGAGATCTCAGACCAGAGGCTAACGAAGCAAACCCAGTTCACAGGGTACAGCGTGGCCCCGGGGCTAGCGTGGCCCCGTTTGAGGAGCACAAGTGTGCCTGCAAATCCGAGCAGCAGGACAGGCCAGTTTCTCCCTGAGGAGCCCTTGGCAGGATGGGGAGGGAAGAAGAAACCTTTCTCTTTCCCCTGGGACATGAAGGGGACAGAAGGGGACAGCAGCAGAGCCCTGAGTGCTTCGCAGCAGATTTTGCTCCTGTTGGGCCAAACGCTGCCCCAGGCTCGACTCAGCACCACGGCAGGAGCAGACCTGCATCAGGGAACGACCATCCCACTGCTCCTCGTCCTCTCCCGGGGGTGCAGCCCACCCCAGGCACATCAGGGATGTGCCAAGGGACACGACAGCAATAGCAGTGACCCCAAGCCAGCCTGGGGCTGTTGCTACTAGACACAGACACCATTTCCAACGTCCCCGTGCAGGACAGCACAGGCTGATCTGGTACCTGTCACCCATCTCCAAGTGCATCCGAGTCATGGGCGCTGAGAGGAAGAGCTGAGAGGAAGATCCGTGTCACTGGAGCTGACCAAGCACCTCCTAAAGCTCCTGCATTCCTCACCACTCTGAGAGCCAAGTTTGGGGCTGCCCGAGCCCGGCACCATCCAGCACAGAGGGTTTGCAGCCCAACCCCTGCTCCAGAGAGGAGCACAGCGATGGCAGTGTCCTCTGGGAGATCCCAGCACCGGTCCAGAGTGACCAGAGTACAGCACTGACTCACTGCTTTACCCTTTTCTCGCAGGTCCTATTACACAACCCCCCTGGGGACACAGAATGGGGTACACAGGGACATCCACCCTCCTCCTGCTCCTCATCAGAGGCTGCCCATGCTGAGAGACCAGTGTCCCCAGCAACCCAGGGCCCTTCCCACGCTGCCCTTGGGGATGAGAACAGAGCAGCAGCCAGAGGACCACGGATGCTCGCTGCCTCCTCATCATACGAGCCCCCACCTTGGAGGGCCCCCACTGCAGCACAGGGACAGGCGAAGGGAGGACTAAAGGCTCCCAGGGAGCAAATCCCACCAAATCCGGGGGGTTGGGGAGCCTGCTCCATCTTCACCTGCTCCAGCTGACAGGGCAGGGGGATAGGACCCCTCCCCAGCCCCACAGAGCCACGCAGAGCCACAGCATGGGGGAAATGATTTATTGACACGGAGGGCAGGTAAAGCCTGAAGAGCAACACAACTACGCGGAGAACACGCGAGCGAGCGGCGCGGTGGGAGACAAGGGGACAGCACTGACCCAGCCCAGCTCTGCCCCGCAGCACGGAGACACCCACACACCTGGAAAGCTGGGAAGAAACCTGGCAAGAGAAGGGGGTGCTCAGCATCCCCCTCCCCACATGGCATCTCCTCCCTGCCCTGACACAGCACTGCACTCGGCGTCACTGATGCTTTATTAATTGCTCTGTTAATGATTTTTGCAGTGTCCCTGCAGGGCTCAGAGCAAATCACCACGTGGGTGGGGCTCAAGGGCTGGATTGCTCCAGTTCTGCCCCACTTTCTCTCCACCCAGAGCACAGGGGTTCCTACACAACGACACCCACCTTTCTCTGGGGTTCTGTAGCTCCCAAACCCCACTGGAGTCTCTTCCAGGGCACTGGGACCTGTCCCCTGGCTTCCAGGCTGCAGCCAGTGCCAAAGCCCTGACGAACCATCTCCCACCATAAAACATTTACCGACCTTAAATGTGGCATCTAAAAAGACAACATGGGGGCTGCTATGCACACGAGCTTTGCTGGCTGTGGGGGGAGATGGCATCAAAGCATGCTGGGGAGGGCGAAGCTGGTCTGGTTAGTAGCTTGGTTTAAGCAGGACAAGCTATGGATGGAGCAAGGACATGCAAGAGGCATTGATTTCACTGCTGCTGCGGCAGCACTTAGTGGTTGCGATGTGGCGAGGTCACAGCTGTGGGCTGGAAAGGGAAGAGGCCCTGGCACTATGGCCAGGTAGGAAAAGCAGAGCCAGGGCAGGGGGTGAGAGCAGGAGCCCGACTGGCCCTTGTTACCCTGTGCCCCCAGGCATGAACAGCCAAGCTACAACGGGAAGAAACACTTCCAAGATCCACCTGACTCAGCCAGCAGGGAGGCCCCCGTGCACGCAGGGCATGAACACCCCCGAGACCAAACCACACCCTGTTGTGCCACAGGCCAGGTTTGGGGGATAGCAGGGGAGCAGGGAGAGCTGCACTGCTCCCCACAGCACCCCAGGACACTGCCAGCAGCAGCCCCTCTCCCGTAGGGACATGGCCGATGCCTGCGGCCCCGGCAGGGAAGCGGCACCACCACGTCTGGATCTACCACCGCGAGCCTCAGGGGTGACAGGGGACAGCACAGCGCTGGGTGAAGCTCTGGGCATGGCTGAGAAGGCAATTTGGCCACAGCAGGCACGGAAAGAACAAGAAGAGGGGCTGGGTGAGGACAGAGACCATACCTGGAGCTCTGGCAAAGCGCCTTTCGCTCCAAGAGCGGGCTCGTCTCCTTCATGTCACCTGCTGCTGTCCCATCACCAGTGCAGGGGCACAGCTCCTCCCCAGATCAGCAGCTGATGAGCCAGGGGGATGGGTGGAGTGAAAACTCACCAGCCAAAGCGGAGCTGCCGGCACAAGTGTAATAAAAACCCGTCTCGAGGGCTCCATCCGCCTCCACGGACCGAACTGATGGCTCTGCTCCTAGTGCTCCGAGGCCGTGCTCGCCCTGCTAGAGCCCCACGTGCTCCCAAAACCTCCTTGGAATCACCTTCCCTTTAAGCCAATTACAATAGAAAAACTCAAAAAAAAAAGAAACCAAAAAGTATAAAAATATAAAATAAAGTGCAGTGTATGTTTTCGACACTTTTGCCTTGTTTTAATGAGCTGATGTGTGGTTTTTGCTTGGTGGTTTGTTTTTTTTTTTTTTCTCTCCAATGAGCAGTATTTTTACAAAATTGTAACTACACCTAAAGCCATTTAGAAAACACTGAACATTGGCACAAAATGGAGAAGCCCACGAGAACAGACGACGAGTGAGGGGCGAGGGGGACGTGGGAGTAGTCGGAAGCAGTGGTTACAAACTCCATGGACGCTAAAAATATCAAAGGGGTTTGTTCCCTATCATCATTAGCACGTGGATACTAATTGCTACCTTGGTTAATCAGTGCCTTTGACTGAAATCCTACACATGAATACAGCTGCTTCCAGTTAGGAGTGCTTTTCCCTGCGCTAGTGGTGAAGGAGGATCTGGGGACCCCTTTCTCCCCCCTCCTTCTGCAGGGTGAGGCACAGGCTGATCTCCTGTTAGTTTTTCAAGATGGCATCGTAGGCCTGGTAGATGTACTGGGACACTTCAGGAGCTCGGCACTTCAGGGAGAGCTGTGGAGGAGAGGAGAGGTTAGTGGTGGTGCCAAGGAAGGAGGGAGCTTCCTACCATCTCCATGAAGGCAAGTGGAAGCATCTGACCTACAGCATGGGCTGGACACATCACAGATGTGAACACCCAATTGCCTTTTCAGAGCTCACTACAAGCAGGAGATACATGAAGGCAAATTTGGAGTTCCCAAATTCCTTAAACTAAGGTGCCTCTGCCTGTGTGGAGGAAGGGGACCACTGCCCCAGACCCTGAGGCAAGGGACTCGCTTGCTCTCCCATTGTACATCACAGCACTAAGCTCAGCAGCTTCCAATGATCTGCTGGCAGTCCTGGCAGACCCAGATCTGGCTGTCACCCCCCTAAAGCAAGGACCAGGCTGAGCCCAGGCGTGTGGCATCAATCCTTGGGCAAAAACTTCAAATCACCTTCCAACACCCGCTTTCACCCCACGGGTCCCCAGACCATGGATTTCTCTTGAAACTCCTGGAACAGCTTCCAACAGGAGACAAATCCTGCAACACCAGGGTGCTCAGACAGATACACAGGTCCTCAGAAGGGGAGAAAAAGCAAACAGCTACCTGGGTGCCCCACACTGGACAGATCACACCTTCCCACCAGCCCCAGGGCGATGCCAGCACGAGGCTCTGACATCCAGACAGCCGGTCTCCGCTGCAGGGACGCAGCAGGGCATAAATTTCTCCTTGTTTATGAGAGGGGGAAGGGCATCCTGGCAATGCTTTCTCGCTAATGTCTCTTGGCTTTATCTCTGGGTAACCTTGGCAAGTAACTGTTCGTTGCTGAGTGGGCATTATCCCAACTCACTGGTAACACAGCAGCGTAATTCTGTTGTTTCTCACTTTTTTCCAGTTCATCTGGCATTTCTGACTCCCCCTCCCCACCCCAAGTCCAATTCACAAGAATTCCCCCAAAACAAACACATTAGGCAAAGCAGGAGAACTCCCTGGCTCCGTGTCCTCACCGTGTAGTTCGGGTTCCCCGGCTGAATGCGAAGCTCGGCCAAGATCCAGATTCCGTTGGTGAGTTTCAGAGACTGATAGAGCATGTCCTGACCCTCCACGTTCCTCTTGGCAATGGTGTAGACATTATTGTTCTGCAGTTTGCTGGAGACAGTGTCTTCAGAGAGAAGGAAGAAAAACACGTGTGTTAATTCGGATTCACCATCCCCGGGGACAGGAGAGCCCAGAGGAGTGATCCTGGGATGCAAGTGCACAAGAAGTGCTGACTTCTGTCCCAGAGCTTTCCCTGTGGACAGGAGTAGACATGACACAAGGAGAAAAAACTCCACTTTGCTTCCATGGACCTGCCTCATTCCCATCAAGCTGTGGTCCTTTGGAGCATCTCCCCATCTTGCAGGGCTTTCCGTGCTCAGGGTCACCCAGGACTTGGTGCCTTCATCAAGGCGACAGGCTGCAGCTCAGAGGTTAGGGGGACTCTACATATAACCCTAGGTAGACAACCTGGAGGCAGCCAAAGGGCAGAGGGTGAAGATGAACAAAGACCACTGTCCCAGACTGGCTCTGCAGTCCTGTCCCAACCACAACAGCTCCCTCCGGCTTCACACAGACACCTCTGGCCAAAGCAATGTCCTAATTAGGTGGTAAAATCCTTCTATGTGGCGGTTTTGTTTTGGTTTTGTTTTGTTTTTGTTTTACAGCAAACACTTGAAAAGGCAGAAACCCACAGACATCTGTCTCTAGAGATCAGAGGGCTGTGACACAGTTTTAACAGAGTATGATCTCAGCCCTCACAGAAGATGTGCGATTTCATCAGGAGACCTGTATGGAGATAACTGTGACACGTTGTTTCTATGGGACCTGCCACAGAAACGGGAACAGAAGCAAATATGCAGAACAAAGACCCAAACCAGTGGCCTCTGAATGCCAAAGGGGCACATCTGCACTTTGGGTGGAAGGCTCAGTGATGACACTCCACTCCTGATAAGAACCAAGGGTAAATTCCCATTCCTGGGAGGAATTTCCAGGAGCAAGGTAACCCCTTCAAGCTCTGTGCTGGGCCTGGGGAGGAACACTCCACCTGTGCTGGGTCATGAGCACCAGGTCAGGCAATTCTGACAGGAAGCAGGTGACAGAAGTGGCCTTACACTGATTTGCATGAAATCCGAGAGACGGGGAAAGCGGGATCCATTTCAAGGAGGATGAGGAGCAGGGCAGCAACAGAGCAACTGTGGAGCTGAAAGTCATCCCTGCACTTCCAACCACCATGATCCACCAGCATCAGTGCTGGATTTGAGATCAGACACAAGCCTGTGCTAGTGCATGAGAGAGGGGACAGCCAAGACTGTTCATGTACCAGGGAATGGTGACAGCAGGGAAAGCATCCCAGGAATCCACACCCTGCTGTAGAGACCTGGACCTGCTGCCTCTCCCCAGGGCAGCATGGATAACCAGAGCTGTGGAGCCTCTCCATGGGCAGCCTGGACCCTCTGCCCATGGGTGGGCTGATCCCCTTGGCTCCCCAGGCTTCAGTGCGGCTGCGTGCAGGTTGAGGAGGGTTCAGGCATCCAGACGCACTCCGATTTAGGTTTCCTCTCTTCCTCAGTTACTATGGAAACTGGCAGATATAAGTAACTAATGAGATCCTTTGCTTAAAAACCCCTCATTCCTCTGTCTCCTCCTCCCACCTCTACTCACTCCTCTGTACAACAAACTCATCCAGACGAGGGAACCGGGCGACTCAGAGCAGTCCCCTGCTCGCAGGGAGCGCAGCTGGGAGAAACCTGCGCTGGAGGCACATCGCCAGCTAGGGATGGAGCCCAAACCCCCACCTCCTCACGCTCCCCCTGGCCTGAGGGAGCAGCCTCTGGAGCTCTGCTTGTGTTCCACACAAGCACCAGCTCAGAGCACTTGTTTGCAAGGGATGTTGGTGTTAAATCAGATTTTGTTTGCCCAGTTTTAACAGGCTGAGGTTAAAGCTCACCAGTCTGAAGCCCCTCTGGGTATGTAGCCTAGAAGGGGAACTGCTGGGAAGGGTCTGAGATGTTTTTCCAGCAGCCTTTCTGGCAGCAGTCTCCCCCTGCGCCGGGGGATGCTGTCAGAGCACAGGCATTCCCTGGGGAGCGTGGGAGCAGGGTCGGAAGCACGGCTGCAAGTGGGAAATGGTGGTTTTGACAGCTGTGGGGCTGCTACCCCATCACACAGCGTGATCACAGAGCCCACTTCAGGGCACAGCGGGCGACGTGGGGCTGTGGAGCAGCTGCTCTTCCACCACAGCCTTCAACCCCTTCTCCTGCCACTTCGAGTCTGTGGGGCAGATTCCTGTGCAGGGATGTGGGCGGCTCCATCAGGGATGGAAACGCCCTTGGGAGCACAGCTCCAGCCTGGCATCACCTCTAGCCACCCTTGCTGACCTTTCTTCTCCACTGAAATAGATTGTAGGGGGTTCAGGGAGGGAAACTGAGGCAGGGCAAGCTGATGTTTTCTGACTCCTGGTCTGACCTCAGTTGCTCTGAGGAGCGGTACAGAACCCTGCAGAACGTACCAGTTCTCAGCCAGACACCCAGCGTGACTGAGAGCAGGCTGCAGTGCTGATGCTTAGCTTGCTCAACTCCTCCAGCCCCCTCTCTCAGCACAGACTTGGGGACTGGTGTGCCTACCCCCTCTCCCTCCAGGGTAACAGCTCCCATCTCTGCTGTGCTCCCCAGTGTCAGGATTTTGGAGATCGGGCAGAGTTGCTAAGCAACAGTGCCAGGCTGAGCCTGGCTGAAGGCAGGACCACTAATGCCATGTGACAGCACAGCCTATAAGAAAAAAAAAAAAAAAAGAGGGAAAAAAAGAGAAGATATTTGCTGGGAGCAGGGAGCTAAGCTCAGCTTCGAGCAAGGCTGCTGGTTTCTGAGTGAGAGTGTGGCACCCACCAAAGCCCTGGTTAGTCCCGGTGGAGGCAGGAGGAGAGCTGAGCCAGGCTGGCCTGGGTAGACATCTCCAGTCTGGTGACTCTGCAAGCCAGAGCCACACCAGCACTTCTGTGAGACAGCACAGCCCACATCCCACCTTGCTAAGCAACTTTTTAGCTCGATGCTTATTCTCAAAACCCTCTTGAAGGACAACATAAAGACAAAAAATTTCCCCAACACCAAGGGCAGGGGAGCCTGTGACAGCACCACTTTCAGGGCTGGGTTTTCTGTTTGGTTGGTTTGGGGTTTTTTGTTTGCTTGTGGAGTTTTGTTTGTTTTCCTTTTGTTTTGCTTTTTAAAGAAAGTTCTTAACCCTGCCCCTCCCCCAGTCCAACAACCGAACAGCACACATGGAGGAAACGCAGGCACGCAGGGAAGAGCAGATGGACAAGATCTCTTCCCTTGCACTGAAGTAATCCAATTCTTTTCAAGCACACTTTCCATCTGGGTAAAAGCAAAGGACATGCTTCAACCCTCTACCCATACAGATGAATTCTGCTTCCAAACTCAGACAGCCAAGATAAGCAATTGGCAACAACAGGAGTTTTCACAAAGGACGTGTACAACTCTGAATCGACACCGACAACGCAGCGTCTGGGAACTCAGCCCCTCACGGCACTCTGCAACCAGCACCCCGCATCAGAAGTACAATTTTATCCAATTTTATGTCCAGTTCTGGAACCCCCAACACAAGAAGGACATGGANGCACTGGAACAGGTTGCCCAGGGAGGTGGTGGATGCCCCATCCCTGGAGACGTTCAAGGCCAGGTTGGATGAGGCCCTGAGCAACGTGATCTAGTTGGGGGGTGTCCCTGCTCTTGCAGGGAGGTTGGACTAGATGACCTCTGGGAGTCACTTCCAACTCTAATCATTCTATGATTCTATCCCTGTATTTTACACTGCAGTAGCTGAAAACATCCCCACACTGTTTCTAACAATGCCTGAACTGTTCTGAGCATCTGGCCAAGAGCTGCATTCAAACCCCAAATGCATCCCCGGACTCGGATCCAGCGGGGAGTCGCTCTGGTCACTATCAGGACAGTATGTCTGTTCCCAGCACGTGCCATACGAGTGGGTTCTACAGTTCATTAAACCATCAGGTGACTAGTTTCCCATATACAGAAAATAACTGCCAGGGAAGCCTGCCTAGGATTGTGTCCCAGGTTGTTCCAGCATGAAAATCCAATTTTACTTTGTTCTAGCATTAGCATATTGATCCAATTTGCCTATTGTAGTTTTGTGTAGTGGTCCTTCAAAATTTCATCAAGCTTAGCATCTTGAAAACACGCAGTGAGCAAGGCAGACTGAGCTTTGGCACATGGTTGGTTGCAAGGGAATCCTCAGTTGATACATCTGTACCAGCAGCCCCAAATTGTTTGAACTGTAACAATCCACAAATCTATCTTCATGCACTACATTCTTAGTTTTCATTTAAAAAACCTCCCAATAAATTAATTTGGCACTGGATTCATAAAAGATGAATGCTGGGGTGTAAACATGGCTTCATGTTTTCATTACAAGTTGTATATCTGAATATGGCTTTCTCCATAGTACTGTCATCATAACCTCTTCCAAAGAGGCA
Organism: Heliornis fulica; assembly: GCA_013399135.1. Classification (NCBI taxonomy): domain Eukaryota; kingdom Metazoa; phylum Chordata; class Aves; order Gruiformes; family Heliornithidae; genus Heliornis; species Heliornis fulica. The sequence continues at coordinate 104,049 of VXBZ01007464.1, read as the reverse complement.
GATGCATGAAATGGAGCTCTAATTAATTCAAGATGTGCAGTGCATCCTAAGCACACCCCACCTCCCCAACTCCAGAGATGGTTCCAAACCCGAGGAACAGCCTCAGATCTCACCACTGGGAACCAATCCCCAAATTCCTCACCCAGAAATAAGCATTCCTCTCTCCCCAAGTCACTGGGAACTGTGGAATACCTTCAGGGCCCCAGGATTTGCTTTATTTTGAAACAAAAATGCTGGAAACAGGGATCAGAATGGCAATCTGTGACCATTTAAAGGTACCTGCTCCTCACCCCCAGCCTTGAATCCTGGGCTTCAGCTTACAGTGCTTTGGGCTACCTGCAGCAGCCAAGATTTTCTGGTTGTTCTGTGCCCTGGATGAGCTGCCAGGGACAGGAGCTTTCTCTGCCATCCCCCCCACAAACCATCAAAGCTCCAGTCAGTCCTATTTGGCTTGCCTCCAGGGCACAGGACGGATCTTTTACCTCCAAAGATAAAGTGACAGAGCCCTGGGCTAGGCTGCCCAGAGAGGTTGTGGAGTCTCCTTCTCTGGAGACATTCAAGACCAATCTGGATGAGTTGCTATGTGATCTAATCGAGGTGACCCTGCTCAGGCAGAGGGTTGGACTGGATGATCTTTTGAGATCCCTTCTGACTCCTGACATTCTGTGAAAGGTTGGGGAGCAGAGACCCAGGCAGAAGCATCTCTGCTGACGGACCATGTTTAGTTCCTTTTTGTTTGAATGAACAAAGTAAATAACCTGGGGAAAAGCCTGCAGTTTACACAGGAGGTGCTGTAAGGTGACTGTCACACAGCAACAGCCAGCCAGCCCTGGATGTGCAAGAAATGCACAAGTTGCTTTCTTGACAGATAAAATCCCAGCCCCCTAAAAATCCCTGTTCTAAGCTCAGCTCACTTTGGTTTAAAGACATTAAAATGTCAGTTTATCCATGGAAGAAACTCAACACACCCTGTTTAGTTGCTGGGCTGGGCCTCCTGCTTATCTGCGCTGAACTTCAGTCTGGCTTCTCGCGTGGTGCAGAAACATCATGGATCTGAGCACTCAAGAAAACAAAGGTTCATTGCAGCTCAGAGAAGAGAAACCAGGCACCAAGGGTGCAGGGACCCCACTTGAGGTGCCAGCATCTGCCATGCATCGCTTGGCACCTCCGCCCCTTGTGCCCTACGCCTGCCGCAGCCACGCGGCCACTGAAGTGGCTGGTAGTGCTGCGCTGAGGGCACACCGCCTGGGAGCAGAGGTATTTTTAGATCACAGCTGAATCCACGTCACTGGGCTGGAATCGGTGAGACCGAAGCATGAATGGTGCAGTGCGTCCCCGAGCCTCCACGGCAACTCTCCACCGAGTGGGTGGGCTCACGCTAGGCATGAATTACTTAGCGATTCACACGGCGGCTGCACATCTCTGCAGGGCCAGTGACACTTAAAACCTTTTTGGTTGTGCCAAAGGGTTGTAAAAAAACCCAAAACCTCCTAAGTTTTAGTTAGGAGCCACTGGAATCTGTGAGGTTTTGTTGGGCACACGCCTCGTTTCAGGTGGCTGTATGAGAGCTGCACGCAGCGGTGTTGCATCGGTGATGATGGCGACAGCCCAGGTCAAGAGCTTTATTCAGCTCAGGCACCTCCTACAAGAGAGTCTTTTGAATGTGAACCAGTCTATCCTCCACAAGGATCAAGTTCCTAAAGATTTTATACCCAAAACAAGAGTTGGTGTTCTTGAGAAGAAATAAAAACCCTAAACGGAGGTGCCTGAGAACAAGGCTATTTTCACTGGATTTAAGCAAGTGAGATTGCAAATCTTGAAAGATTATCACCCCACTGTAGGCACATGGCCAGACACACAGCCTTGCTCTGGTATAAACTCACTGCAAGATGGATTCAATTGTCATCAGAGCTCATCCAGCTCACTTTGTCCTGGCATGCTCCACCAGCTGTGAGACATCTCCATCCCTGAGGATGCTGGAAGCCAACCCCTCCAGGGGATCTGGGGCCCTGCTGATACTTGTACAGATTTGATGCTTCTATGATGGTCTGAACTAGAGCAGATTACCACTTAGCTGAAATCAAGGTGAGCAGCAGACTGAGGCAGGGCTGTATCACTAGTTAAATACAAGGGACTAAGGCAAAGACCCAAGATTTTCCTAGTTTCCCCTCCTGCAAGCTATTGGCCTGCTCCTTGGAGAGGCCCAGGTGGTCAAGGAAGGAAACTGGCGGGTACATGAGAGGGAGGAGGTGTCGGCAGCGGAAATACAGAAACAGAAGCCTCAGTGGATGGAAGTGTTTGAAATCTGTTTATGAGACATGACCCACTTTCTCCCGTACATAAGCCAAGGAGGCTGGCAGATCCTGCACACCCGCGAGCATCCCCAGTGACGGGTCACGCTGGGGAGAGACACCACGTCCAGGGCTCTCGCTAGAACACCTAGAGAAGTCTCTTCTCATCTGAGCCCTGGCAACAGCTGCTGATACCACTGCAGAGAAACCACCCCACGTCCCCACACTCCCCCTGCGAGCTAGTAATGTGTTCTCCTTTGAGTATCACCAATTCAAGCAGGCCTGGGTAAGCAGTGCAGTGCTGAGCTCTGAACCCCACCATAACGAGGACCATTGCCTGTCACCCCATGTTTTCAAACATTTCCTTCTGGATGGACAAGGGGGCACAGGCCAGGCTGCAGGATCATCAGGCTCATCTTCCCAGCCACACACAACCCCCTCTCCCTCCCACATCCTCCACCAGCCAGCACTGCAACACCCCAGCCAGCACCAACCACAAGATGTTTCCACCGTTTGAGGTGTGAGACAAAGGGCCCCGACAGCGCGGTCAGGGCACAGCGCGGTCAGGGCACAGCGCGGTCAGGGCACGGCCGAGGCAGAAGGCACCGCGGCAGCAGCACTGCAGTGCAGGGGAGAGGCTATGCCAAGCGCCGTCGGGAGCAGAGGGAGGACCGGGGGAGGCGCAGAGGTTGTTCTCGTTTGAAACCCCACAGTGAAATCAAGTCATAAGGTCCAACAGCTGCTATTTTTACCCCCCCCTTGCGCACTCCATCTTTTATATTCCAAACCAGTAATAATTATGAGCACAAAGAGGCCCATGGTTTCTGTCTGCAATTGAGGCAAGAGGGCGTTCGTTGTGTAATGGCAGATATGAGAGAATAAAAAGGTTACAGGGTTTGTAATCAATAGGGAGACCTTCTTTCTCCCTGAAACATAGCAGCTTTGGGTAGAATCAATTGGCTCCTGTCCAGAACCTCTTGAACAGGAGCAAAGCTGCTACACTGGACCCATTCCATTTTTTTTTTTTTTTACACTCCCTCATCCTTCAGCAGTAGTAAGGTCATAGGTACAGTAGGATGATCACAGAGGCAACTAGAAGACTTAAATGAGCAGAACGGGACCGTGTGTGAACAAGATGCATCAATACAGAGGGTAACAGCAGCAGACCAGAACTCCTCACACATGGCCTGTCCGCCATAGATATCAAAACCTTTCCTGGTGTATGCAGGTTACTCTTTTGCAACAGAAAGAAGAAAGCAGATGCTGAAAGGTGAAGTGATTGACCCGGGATTATGTAGTAGGTAAGAGCTGTAACATCTTGCTGAAGCATGCAGTAGCAGGACAGGGTTGCTGCACAGCCCCAGCACCACAGTCAGCTCCATTTAACAGAGCAGCTTTGCAGAGAAGCAAAGCAGAAAAGAGAAGAATGAAGAAACAGACAGGTAAAACCTAAAATCTGTGATCTTTAGATGTGCTTTTATAGGGAGCCACCTGAAATTTTTGACTGAAACAAGCCCTAGGATCTAAAGCTGTTCTGCTCATAAGCACAATACCCACCTTTTTGCCAGCCACAGACAATGCTATTAATAGGGTGATGCCTGGTGACCATACCGTACTCTGAAGTGCTTTCTGCAGGGTAAAATTATGATACTCACCAGCATTCAGGTGACAGTCTTTGATCTGGAACTGAAGCTCGTTTTCATTTGGAATATCTTTCCATGTCGCAAGGAAGACCTGGCGCTCTGGAAATGAGAAAGATGATCAGCACTCCTGGATCCTCACAGGACTGAAGCATTAATTAATTCACCACAGAATGATACAAGGTAAAAACACAAAAGATCTTTTGGTCACATTTTGCCCTGCTGTGGTCAGATCCAGGATTTGTTCCTATAACAACCTCAGTCTTGCTGTAAAAGTGGCAAAGCTTGAATTTTGGAGTGCCCAAACCAAAGACGTTCTTTACTTGAGCTATAAAGAACAGGGGGATATGACAAGAAGGAAGGAGACCCACACATTTAGGATTCTGTTAGTGAAAGCTGCTTTTCCATCAACTTCCCAGCCAAATGCAACAGCAGTTTAATAGCCAGCACAGTCTGGCTGAGGGAGGCTGACTACAGGCCTAAAAGCACTCACCCATTTTGCCATCTTCTACGAAAAGCACGTTGAGAGGAATTAGGCAGCTGAAGTAAAAGACATCAATGTTGTTTTTCACAGCCACCTGATGCAGAAGAAACAGAGGTGGTTAAAGTTTCTGTATCAGCTAGAAGTTCAAAGGGATCCCAAGATTTGGTGCAGTGTCATCACCTGCCCAGGCACCCTGGGCTGCTCTCTCTGAGCAGAAGCCATCTCTGAACATGAGACCACCTGGGGAGAGCTTCTGGGTAGTTTCAGACAAGGATCTGTCTCATCCCTCTGTGCTCCCTCCATTTCACTAATAGCTGCTCCATCTTCTCCTAGGAGCGTTTCACCATGCTGCTTCAGAGCCAATTGCGCTGATGGGGTCACAGCCAGCATCTCTGCTCTTTCCTGCTCTCACTCAGCCTCTCCCTCCCCTCTCTTCTGCCACCTCTGAGGTACATCATTATCTCTTGGCTGCACACAGATACTACCATGTCTGCCACATTGCACATCAGCTTCTCATCACCCCTCTTTGCCATCTCACCCTCATAACTCCCCAGCTCCAAACCCTTGTGTAGTCTGTATTTTCACCCCCAGCTCCCTGTCATGTTTGAACATGCAGACTCTTTGCCTGGCATATCTCAGCCCAGATGCTTTTCAGAAAGCCCAAAGCAGTCCATTGCCTGCGTCTTCCTTGCAGCATCTCCTAAGTCTCCTGTCTTTAGCTCAGGGAAAGCTCTATAGGATCATGTGCCAGGTGCTGACTCCTGGAAGAAGGGAGCCCTCCTACAGACCAATCAGGGCAGGTAAAAAAGAAAAAGATTGCTTGACAAGACTTAATTCTCAGTGTCATTAAACTCTGCCAGCCAGCAAGATGCACTGGATTGCCTTTTATCACACTTGCTTGCCACATTACCGACTAATCTCTAACAGAGAGCAACCTCGCTTGCAGTCTTCCCCAGGCTGAGAGCTGACAGTGCAGCAGGAGCAAACTGGAGGTCTGAGAAAGTGCACTGTCATAATGTAGCACAGAAAAAGGTAGCTCTGAGCTTTATTTCTATGCCTCTCACGCTCTCCTCACATCATCCCGCATAGTGATAGCCTGTCATGGGAGTACAATTCAGCAGACACCTGCCATTGCTTGCAACGAAGGAAGCTTAGCCTGTAAGAGAGAGATAGAACTGAGGTCGTGTGGGGAGCCCTGAATTTTGGGAGCCATTTGAGCTCCTACTTCCTTTGGAAAATCCCAGAAGGAACTCTCCAATTTGTCACCCAGTTGAAACACAAACCAGACCATGCTAAATGCTGAGCTGAAGAAATAAATTTGCTGCTACAAAGATTTATGCCAAGACAAACTCCATTCATGTTAATAATTACATACATTAGTGTTCTGCTGCTGAAAATCTATTGTCCCATAGTGGCAGGTTTTGAAAGACTCCCCCAAATGTCAGTAAAAACAGCTGCAGATAGAAAAGGGAGGGCAATAAACCACAGAATTCAATCCTAAATCAGCTAATTAGACATCAATGCAAGCCCAGAGTACGAGTGGTAGGAGCTCAATCCCTAAAACTCCTGAAGCAACTGGGAAGGTCCCAGAAGTGCAAAGACCAGCAGAAAGGTAGATGTGACAGTCTGTGAGGTTTCTACTTCGAGCCATCACTAGGCAGCAGCTTATATTGAAATCCTGAGCAAGCCAGCTTATGAAGGGATTAGTTTAAAGTCCACTAAAACCATGTAAATGATGGTGCAACCTAAAAACAAGCCAAAAAAATAAAAAAAGGAAGCAGTGCCCTGTAATGGGGAGCTGTCACATGCTTCGACTGCTGGCGTCATACTCCTGCGTTGGAGCGGCTGGTGTTCGAGCTAGAGGCACCAAAGCCAGGGGGACAGAAGCAGACTGGTGGCTGGACTTCAGTGATTCAGCGCTGCAAAATGTGATTGAATGGACTGAGCAAGTAGCCAAAAACGCACCTGAGTCTGGGAGGGGAGAGCTGGGGGAGAGCTGTGTAGCTATTCCAGATGCCGTGCTTGGAAATAAGTCATGGAGACGAGCCAGAGGAGGAAAAAAATTTAGGCTAAACGTCTGGGAAAACTTGATAGTGAGAATTATTAAGCGGCACAAAATTCTCCTGAGGAAGACAAGCTCCAGGCTTGGAGTATTTAAAATCAGCCTTGACAATGTTCTCAATAAGAGAAACTGCAGCAAAACAACAAAGCATAGCAGGGACTACACTGCGTGACCTAAGATCTTTTCCAGCTCTGATTTAATGATTAATTGCTTTGCCTTAGAACAACAGAGATTACTTAAGCTTTTGTAGCTAATTGTTGTTGCCATACAACAGCAGTTTCTTACAAGAGGGGCTGGAAAGTGGTGCCTTCTCCCCAGTCATGGTTCCAGAGGCACACTCCAAATTAATATGCTAACCCTGTCCCTGCAGTTATGAGAATGCTATAAAAAGGTATCTGCTGACCTGCTTCTCAACTCTGCAGAAACATACTGAGTAAGCTGCTTTGGCTGTACTCTGGAGAGCTACTCAATTAAGACGCTCTGAAGTGCAATTTCTTCCCAGCAAAGCAAGCCACACACGAGCCTTTTCCCAAACTGCATCACTGGGTGCAGTAATGACATCACCTGTCACCTTGCAAGTATCTGTAATGATGCAGACACCAGATGTTACAAATAACTTTTGCAAATGAGAAAGGAAAAAGCTAGTCTCCTTAATCCTATAGCACTAGGACAAGACCAGTAAGTGTCTAATGACTAGCTTCCACCACACACTTCCCCAGAGCCAGGCACACACTGTTCATGCTGTGTCCCTGAGATCTGGTCCACGGAAAAGCACCTGGAGATCACCAAGATGATGCTAGGAGGCCCTGCCAGTTGCTAACAGCTTTCCAAGGTCATGCTTCAGCTTTGCACTGTCACATCAGGAGCATCCAATGCCATCTGACAGGCTACAAAAGCAACTGCAAGCAGAAAGCAGATCCACAGCAGTGCCTGTGAGAGACTGAGGAGCTGACAACTGCCACTTGCCAAAAAAATCCAGTGCTCCATAGGTGTGAACATGGACAACCAATGACATCTAAGGTGATACCAGTAGTTGAGAAGTCTCTGCAGGTTTGACACAGGTTTAAAACCCCTCCACTCACATGCAATAAATCCTGCTGTCCAGTCCAGATGAACAATTTCTGTGGCTTTGCAGTTTTAACCTGCTGACCTAGACACAAACTATTAAATCTTTAGCAAGACCTTCAGGATCAGACATTTCAAAGTCAAAACAGAAGCATTTAAAATAAAAATTGTTTTCCATCTGTGGTCTTTTTGAAAGGAGGAAAAAACCCCAATATTACTACCCTGTGAATTCAGTCAAGCAGAGCACAGAACTTCTGAGGGATAAAAGTCAAGAGGTGCCAGATTTTCATGTGATACTTCACTGCTGAAGAGGTGTGAGCCCACTAAAAACCGGCACGGGGATCCCAAAGGCTTATGTCTCGTTCATGATCTGACTAGAGGAAGCAGCAGCTCTAGAAGTAACCCCTGGAACATACCTGCTTGCCTTCCAGCATGAGCACCCCATGTCCTTTCTTGAAGTTCAAACCCCTGATAGCCAACACACAGTGCTTTGGGGGAAGACTTACATCCTCAGAACAACGTTAATTTAATTTCTTCCACCGTGTAGATTTCTGATGCTTTAAATCCCAGACTTGAGCATAAGAACCGACTTTCAGAGTCAAGTCTGAAAGCAACACAGATGCTTTCCATCAGCAGCAAGTACACAACATACCCACTTGGAATCCCATTAGCACCTCCACTAAATTAAGGATTTACTTCAAGTTGGGTTTTGCTTTAGAGCTTGGTAACAGCCAAACTGTTAAGGCGAGAAGAACTCTCCTCTGCAGAATCTTTTTTACCTCTGCCAGCACAAGGTCATGGTTTATTCCGTGACAGTCTGCTGCTCTGGCTGTCAGATGCCCTCAAGGAGTGCTAGCTACTTCACTTCATTTTGTCTGACAGGTAGGGTTCTCAGGATCCTACAGGTCCTTGACAGCCGCTGCCAGACGGATGCTCTACCTACAGGCACAAGTCTCAGGCCCGGGCAGTGGAGCTGTGTGTGGACAGTGAGGTTGGGTGCTCCGGGCACGCTGCTTACGTCAATGACCAGGGAACAGCGAGTTACTGGGAGGGTTGTGCTCTCGTGTGTGCCTGTGCTTAGAGTTCACAATGTACATCTTTATCCAATGTGCTGTGCCATGTGGCAGACCTGCCCTCAGTCGGCAAGCCAACAGCTTGAGCTGGGAACTGGCCACAGACACCAAGCTGTGATCTGAGTCTTTAATGCAGGGAGCTCCCAAGAGGGTTCTCCTTGCTAGAATAAGACCCTCACTTAAGAGAGGCTGTTAATAAATATAACCTAGGGAACAAACCCGAGGAGCTGTCCTCCATGTCTAGCCACCTAAGGCTGTTCCATGGTGGTTGGTCCAGTAATTCTGACACAGCTCTCATGCAGGTGGATACCGTGCTGTTTACCAACCAGGCTCTGAAGGGAGAACATCTGCAGGCTGGACTTGCTGCTCATGCTGATTCTCAGCCTTGTTTTTATGGAGAATTAAATGTGGGAAATCTGCTTCCAAGTACCAGGAGCTCTGCATTTGTGACCTGAGATACATTAACACTTCTGATGAATAAGAGCTCCAGCTGTTCTGCATGGCAAGCCAGACCCTGAGGAGTGGAAGAGCGCAGGTGATGACTTACAGCAGAAAGGGGGCAGAAGGACAAACACACAACCAATCTTTTCTCAATGAAAAACCTGCACCTTCATCTGCATTTACAGAAATGTTTTGTCAAACTCATTGGAAGAAATGAAAATGTTCTACACTTCAGACTGCACAGCAGCAAGGGAGAGGTCTGGGTTTCCAAGTGTCACTCTTCAGGAAGAAACGTGGCTGGCAGATCCTTCCCTTTCAGTACTCACCAGATCATTTTATGGGCATTTGGAAAACTGAAGCTATGCTTCTTTCAGTTGCCACAACAAACAGCTCTGGCAGCTGACAGCAGGTAATGCCAGGGACTCCAACACACTGATTATCTTATTGAATATGGATCTCAAAAGAAGGGTAGTGCTCTGAGTTCAGGCAGGCTTGCTGCTTCTCCAGGAGTCCCTGCAGCTTGTTTTCAATTGTGTTGTCCCCTGAAAGTGGTTACCATTTCACAGAAGAGACAGTTATATTTGTGCCAGGACAGGACAGGCCTTAGCTCAAACTCTCACAGCAGGATGGCTCCACTTCACCCATTTCCAGAGTGAGGGGAGCGATTCACATCTGCCCCAAAGAACAAATCAGGTATTTTCATTTCACAGCCCCTGAAAGGACACTGATTGGGAACAGTGGTTCTCTTTAGCACAGAAAGGCTTTCATCCCAGGCATTTCCGTATTCCAAATCTGACTTGAAGAAATATCTGGAAAGAAGACACCTCACCAAAGCAAATCCCCATTTCAGAACCTATTCTCCTCTTTGAGAGCTTGAGGTCTCACACACACGGTTGCAAAGATATCACATCCACCCCAGTTCCACCAGGAGTCTGCACATCTCTGTACCAAAGAATGGTTCAGAATGGTGTCACCACTTTGACTGTGAAAAGGCAACTGCAGGACTCAGATACCTGTACAACCACTGGAAACATCTCCCTGGCTGGCCAATGAGCCATGGCTATCAAATACTTGTGAAGCTCACCACAGCCTCACACACACCTTTGGGCAAGAACTTGTTAACACTTAGGAGTGCTGTGCTCTGAAGAAGCAGCTCTGGGGACCACAGCACCCATGGGTGCCAAGTAGCCTCACAAAGCCAACAATGCACTGCAAGAGTGTCCTCCAACAGCACCCAAATAACTACGTCTGATATTCTTTAGCCACAGACACCAGCTCTGATCTTACAAGAAATAAAACTGATAAACCCTACAGTGCTGTGCCCAGTCTAATTTTGATTTGCTTGACTGGGGGTTGAATCTGAGTCAACAGGTCAAATTATCAGTCACACTGTCATCACTGCTTTGGGGTGGGAGGGAGAAGCCTGCTATTCATTATCACAAGATGCAAGGTGACCGGCAAACAGAAGGCTTTTCAGTTGGGAGCCTCAGTAATATTTTACCCAAGAAGCCTCTGAAATTTCAGTCTCTCTCATCTTGTAAAAATGGCTTTTTTTGTTAACACATCAAATATTTTAGTTTCTTTGCATGATTACAAATGTTAAGATTAAGCCAGCTGTATTGGTGAAAGATTAGAAACGGTAATAAAAATAACCTGAGCAAGACTTGAATTCATTACTTCTGAAACAGTTGCCTAAGGAATGTACAACTAGTCTTTGAAGTTTATAATTAACATGACAAAAAGTTGAAAGCTATCAGTTTGGTTACTTCAGGACTTATTTTTCTTGTTACTAAAACAAAACAAAAAAAAACAAACCTCAAACCCACCAGAATAGGAGATGAACATAAGGTCCTCAGGTTCAAACCAGCCCTGCATTGACTTCAATGCTCCCCAGCTCAGAAAAACCACATTAAGCAAATTCCACTTGATGAGTGTTTTGGTTCTTCAATGAACACAGGAACATTTGTATTCTCTACTCCTATATTATGCTATAAATTGTTCCCTAAGTAGGTCACCACAATGATTTCTGAATGTTTCAAGACAGATAATTTCTACATGAACTCACAAAACAAAACCAGAGCCTCGGCTGTCAGGGCAATGACAGATCTCCATCAAACCCACTGCTGTCAAAAAAGTAAGGGGAGTGCTCTTTTTAACTTGGCATCTGCTATCATGATTCAACTCTTTGCAGAGAAATATACTATTACTCCATATGGCAGCTTCCCCAATTGTAAAAGGGCAGCCAACTTCTATGGCAATGAGAGAGCTAGCAAATTAGCAACGAAGTCTGGCACTAATGAATGCTCCGCTGCCTCAATATAAGGTAGCTGGAGGTTTCCTCACATGTTTTCTCTTTGCTTTGTTCTAGAGGAAGATGCTGTAAGAAACAAACTGTGTTTCAATTCCTTTAGAGATTTAATAACCCAAATACTTCACTTCCTTCCTGATCAAAGAAGCAGCAATTTGAGTGCGAGTCATTGGGAGAGCCACCGGTCTTATGGAAGCAGATCAGGGCTGTCACTTCCAAGAGACTTCCAAATTTGCTTCAGTGCAGGAGGTAGATTTTACCAGAGCTGACCCAAATGTAGTGATGCCACCCCATCCTCGTGACCTGGATGTGGAGGGAAGCTAGCTGTGCCATGAGCTGGAAGGGCCCTCTGTGGAAGATGAGCACATGTAATTCATTCACTGTCCACATGCTCCCCCAATCGCATGACTGAGCTCAGAGCTGGAGTGTAGGATTGCTCGTTTGAGCACCAGAGAAGCTATTTTGAGCTGTTTGCCCAAAGACTCATCAATAAGTCATAAGCCCCAGAATGGAAGTCAAAAGAAGGGAAAAAACAGTTGCTCAGGCAGAATAAATAGTAACTTCCATTGCATTCTCAATCTAAAAAGAGAATGAGCTGCTTCAAAATATTCCCCTCTACGGGCTGCTACGCTACAGGAACCCAAACTAATTCCATCTCCTGGAGACTTGAGGTGAGTGAGACATGCTACAGTGCAAGTTAACTTCACTTCTGGGATACTGGGACAACCATCCTGGAGAAGCCAGCTCCAGAGAGCAGAGGCAGGAGTCACTTGCTGTGCTCTGCTCTGCAGAGTGGCAGCAGTGGGAAAGAACCTGCTTGCTGGGAGAGCTGTCTACCTCATGAGTGCAAGTCCAAAGCCCCCACCAAGGCACACCAGGACTGATGGAGACAGTCTCTGGTCCAAACCAGAGCACATCTCCCTGTATCAGAGACTGGCAGGCCAATCTGATAAAAAGTCTCTTCTAGGGAATGCTGTCCCTGAGATGCACCAACAGCCTCATTAAAGAAACATTAGCTGCTTACGTCATTTCTCTTCTGCCTTTCCTGGAACACATCTTGTTTGCCTTGGCTTATGCTATCTTGGGCAGGGATGTGCCAATGCCTTTGTAAAGCACCCTGGAAGTTAAAAGCACTACAGAAATAATAATTGCTCAGCAGTTGCCACCTTTCCTGCAATTCTTTAATTGCCTCAATTCCCGCTGACACTTCTCTGTGCCTGCTCCACCTCAGGCAGGCACTTTTTCAGACCAGCTTCAGTGCATAAGCCCAACCAAGCCATGTGCCCAGTTTACAGAAGTGTGTTAGTGGAGCAGACAAAGACCTCAACACATGCAGATGCAAGCAGTGGTTTTAAGGTGTTTGAGAAGTCACAAAATTCAAGAAGTCTCTGCTTCAGCCCTTCTGGGAGAGGCTAGGAAAAGGAGTAGGAAGAAGTTTTGGCTAGACTCAAGGTCCAAAGCCATGAGGTCTGCCTGGCTGCCCTACACACATGGTATTACTATGGTCTTACTGCATTCTGCTCAGCCAAGCAAACTGGGCTGAGCACCTGCCAACTTCCCCGTGGCTCAGAAGATGGCAATCCTTACCTGGAGGTTGTTCAGAGGCTCCATCTTCATGACTGGTCCCAGAGTGTTGAGGGGCAGGGAAACATCAATACTTTGGTTTGGCATCAGAGGAGTGTGAATGGCCAGCGGAGTGCTTGGGATGACGCCGAAGCTGGAAAAGGGAGATGGTGAGTGTAGCACTGCATCGCCCAACACCTACTCCCCTTTTGCAAAGCACAAGCCAGCTCACCTTCCTGTTACTCCTGAGCTGCTTCTGCTTTTACTCCAGGGAGGAACACAGCTCAAAAGAGCAGACACTTAAAGTAGGACAAGGCATAGGAAGCTCATTCAGGTCGGTCTTGCTGACAACAAGCACCATCCTGCCCAGGGGACCAGCATGTGGGAGCTCTTCCATTACCTGCATGGCACTGGTCTATGTACTGAGCAGCAGAACCTGAATTCAGACCTCCTGGCACTAATTTACAGAGCTGCAAAGCACCATAAGTAAAGTATATCACACACTGCATAGTTGTTATATCAATGGGAGCTATGGAAGAAGGATCTGGAGCCAAACCAGAACACACAGCCAAGGAGGAGTATGTGGTTTGTAACAGAGCACTGTAGAACAAATGAATCAATGCAGCCAGCTGTCTGGTCCTGAATGGCAGTGTCTGGCTCTGCTCCTTGATTTGAGGCTCCTTCAGTTGGGGACTTATACCACCACAGCAAAGCAAATGTTTACCTGCCCATTCAGTCCAAAAGGCCTTAACTCCACATGCATCTCTAGTTAGTGGGGAGAAGAGGAAGAGCAGCTAACATTTAACATAACACTTCCATACTGTGCACCGGCTTCTCTTCCAAAGCAGACAGAAGTGCAGATGCTCAAGAGTTTTGGTGTCCACTCATGCTCTTCAGCAGAGCTCACATTAGCTCAGAGGCAAGAGAATTTACAGGAACAAAGATGCAGAGGTGTGTATTTTTATTTCATGCACTAAAAACCTGGTATTGTTTCTGCAGCCACGTGTGCTGAGTATGTCACTTGCAGAAACCAGTAGATGCCCCATTCTTTCCTCTCCTTAGTTTTCAGCTCTAGGGAGCCGAAATCAGAGTATTCTCAGCAAGGGTCTAGCCATGTGATTTGCCATCTGCAGCCGTTTCACCTTTGGGGACATAAGCCCTAGTGTTTTCCCTAAGACTCAGAGGAAAAACAAAGCTGCATTTTGCTCCTCAGTGGCTGTGATATTACAGCACACGAGAGCTCCAGCTTTCTTTGATTCTTATTTTTTTAATGCTTTATCCCAAGACTGCAGTGAATGCGATTAGTAGCAGCAGGAGAGGGGGAAAAAGCAATAAAATTTCCCAACCACAAGCCTTAATATTTAAACCCAAAAGAGCCAGCCCACTGCAGCTCTTTCCAATGCACCAGTCACAGTGGAAAGCAGTAACAGGCGAACAGGATCTGTAGCAGAGTAAATAGTAGTAGGCTGTATATGGAGCGTGTGCTGAAACACAGCAAACGGAGAAGCTGCTGTTTTACTGTACAGTATTTAAACTTCTTACATCCTTGAGAAGAACCATGTAGGTGTGGCTAGAATACAGCTTGATGTAAGGGGAGAAATCACAAGAAAAATGGCTTTTTTTTAGGCCAATTTGCATGAAACACTTGCATATAGCAGCTTAGCAAATCTCTCCAGAAAATACAGCAGTCCAGGGAGAACATTTACTAAGACTCACTTAGCATAATGTCTTTTGTAAGTAAATATTATTTGTCCCAAGAAATCCCAAATTTTCAGGGCTAAAAGTGGTATTAAAGAGATGTTTCATTGGTTCTTTAGAATGGAGAACCCTTTTCCAGTGAAGTGATATTAAGAAATATGGGGAACATCACAGTCACAAGATACTCTTTACACTCTTGGTAAGAGCTAGCCTGGTCCTTGCTCAAGATAACATACAGAAAGCCATGCAATAAGCTCTTTCTTTCTGGGAAAGGTAACTGGGAAGACACCTTGGCTGCACTGCTGTGTCGTGTCTTCTGGCTGAGACGGGTTTCTGAGAACAATCTGTATGCTCTGAACATTCAAGTGACTGCTCCTTCTGACCAAACTGTTCTGCTGCCAATTACAGAGAAAACATGTGCCATAGGCTCTCACCTTGCAACTTCCTCATCGATAAATAACTTTATTAATGAGAACCACACTTACAGCCAGTCTGAGGGGCAGCATAGCAATTATGTCCGGAGGTAGAGGCATTATAGATTGATACCTGTGCAGCTCAAACACTTTCCTGTTTACACTCTCGCTTTCCTTGGGGTATTTACTGGCTATAAAACCACTAACCCACCTAACAACTCCTGAGGCTGCTCTAAAACTCTGTAGAGATTAAGTAGAGGCAGATGCTGCTTCAGAGCTAGGAGAATGACAGGACTGTCTGCTGCCCATTTCCCATTTCGTCGATGAGCTGTCAGTCTATGTTTTCAACCTTTTCACACAACTGTGGAGTGATGGAGAGTTCAGGCTGTATCATCCAGCTGTCTCCATGACTGCATTATATACCTACATAAAAGTCCTTCCAGTATCTAGCAGTGTAGGCACAAACTCCTTTCACATGAATGTCCAAACGTTTTAACATAGCAGACTGTGTTTTCTTACCTGTTTCTTGTGTGATTTCTTACCTGTTCTTATTAAACTGAATGGCAAAGTCAGTCATGTGCTGCAAAGCCTTGTTGGTGAAGTTCATCTCCATGTAGATGTGTCCCTGCCTGTGACTGAACGTGCCAGAGATCTCCAGTCCTTTAGCTTTCACTGCAGGCAACCAAACCTGAACACAAGAGATGTCACTCAGCAGGAGAACTCTGGCCTGGAGATAACAAGTGCAGTTTTCCAAACAACAGATGAGCCCTGAGTTCAGAAACCCACCTACATTGGCACATTAAGCCCACAAGTTCTGAAGAAACACTACAGAGGAGGTATGACATGGGGTGTTGAAAGAACTAAGCTCATCAACAAGAAACAAGCTTGCTGTTCCTAGTCTGTGTTCACAGCACTCACATAAGAATTCAAATACACTGTAACATTCCTGTGCACACCAAACAGTGAAAGCTTGTGTCCATCACACTAATTCAAGACCAAGTCTGCTGATGGACAGGTTTCTCCAAGGATCTCTTGGGCAATTAGAGGCAGGACAATACTAGTTTGTACCAAATAAAATCACAGAGCTGATAATATTAGCTGTTTGGGTTCTGGATTCCCAAATCCTCTTTGTAGGAAAAGTCCAGACTCAAGTTTGAGCGGTGCAAAAGTCCTTGGCTCAGAATCCTGGGATTCTTTTATACATGGTGCAATATGTGCAAGCAGCTAAGGACCAAAAGCTTTGAGTATGCTCTGCAGTACCTTGAGATCCTAGATTTCATAGGATGACCTGAATTTAAGCAACCATTGACTATTAACAAGACTGCTAATTATTGTTTACTCCCCTTCAGGTGGGAAAGGCTAATTCTGAGCTTCCCATGGCAGCTTCACAGGCTGCTACCAGAACTGTGTCTGCATCTCACAGACCTTCAGCCTAGGCCTGCTTCAGTCAGCACATCTGCAATCTCTGCACTACCAGAGCGTTTATCCGCATTACACTGCGGCGCGCTCGTCCCAGTCACGTGATTTTATCTTCACCCTCACGTCGGATTCCTCCAAATAAATGGATCTTCTATGAAAGTTGTAGCAACTTTTATCCTGCTCACAGTTTCCTGGGAAAACTTGCTGAGAAGTAAGACTTCAGGAAAGCTTCTCTGACTAAACTGAAATTCCTATATCTTATATAAGTCCTTCTTTAGAGTAATATTGTAACAGACAAAATGAGGGAACTACTAAAAAATCTCCATAGGTCTTTAAACGACTAACAAGGTCTCCAACACACTGTGCCTCTGCCTGGCAAAAAACCAGGGCATCCCCAACGGGGCTGAGTTGAACAAAGGAGCCCTGAGAGCACTTTAACCACATAATAAAGGGGACAAGTGAGCAACCTCAGAGTACTTGTGACCTGAGGTAAGGCATTATGCTGAGGACGATTCCTTTTCCTTACGTACAGACTTGGGAGCCACATATCCTCCAGGAGCCATGCCTATACCAGACGAGAGCTCGAAGAGATCATTGAGTCCACTGCTCACCACTGCTGGGGTGGGTGAAGGAGCAAAGGTGGCTGGCACAGAAGAAGGAATGTAGGTCTGCCCCACCTGGAGGAGTTAAAAAGAACAGGCACTGATTAACACCGCGTATGAAGAACACTACTTATTTAATAAAGCATGAACTCTGGCAATATCCTAAATATTTTAAAGCTGTTTGCAGCTTTCCCCACTGAATTATCAATAGTGATAAATAATGCATCCGAATTCCAAAGCTCTTGGCAAGTAATCCCTATACTCAGCTGTCACCTCAACCGTGCAATAACTTTCACATCATTTTTATAGCTCCAGTTATCTATTCCCACTGTAGAGGAATTTTTCTTCTCCATCTCTCCTTCTCATAAAGACAATATGCTTTGTGGATCTGCCCTACTTAAACCCAGGGAAAAGAAAAAAATGCTTCAAACCTTCCCCCAGTTATGACAGTCTTCAGGAATCTGCAAGATTTTGCATATCCAGAGATAGCAAGGGAGTCATGACCGTATTATGTACTCCCACCCAAAGCCAGAGCTCTGCATTCTCAGCACTATTGTCCAAAAAGTTCACTACATACAGCAGAACTAGTTGTCTGTCTGACAGAGGACAACCTTTCTGCAAGAAGGGCAATCCTTCCCTCTCAGGACTGAAAATGAGGGCACCAAACCTGGAGTATTAACCTTTAGGTGTCCAACTCCAGGTAGGACAGCCACACTCAAGTCAGGCTCCCGAGTTCCCTTCTTCACTGTGAGCAGGAAAAGTTACATGCTTGAGAACAGGATTCACCAGTCAACAGCCCTGTGAGGCAGGATGACTAAAGGCAGTAGGAAATAGTGGTGACTGCTCTGGGTCTGAAGTCTCAGTGCTGTCCTGTGCTGAGGAACCCACCTGAGACATGGTGTTTCAACCAGCCCTTTGGACAGGGAGGACTGGTGCATTTAGAGAACTGGTCAGTGGATTTATGTCGACCCAGGAAGGCAGAGACCTGGCTTTGTAGTTATGATCTCATGGACTGTGTCTCCCATGTGCTGCCTGGGGCCTGCAGGTATACTGCACCATCAGCTCTCCTCTGCCCTCATGCTGAAGGTAGGAAGGAATGCAAGATTCATAGGGAAAGGAGGAGAGAGAATGGCTGCAGCCACAACAAGGGTTTCTGAAAAGCCCTCACCCCAGAACCAAGTTTCCTCACTGAATTACTGGCTACATAATCCTGGTAAGAGGGACTGGAACTTTCTCCAGGAGACTGCTTTTGTCTGAGGGTTGGAGGCACACTCCCTTCTGGCTACTGTGTCTCCAAGTCATCTTGCATCCTTTTCCCATGCTTCCCTGGAAGAATCTGGTATGCCTTTGAAATCAAGGGTGCTTTGGAAGCAGCCTGAAAGTCTCCCATGTCCTGGCAAGTGCTCTAGACACTAGAGCACTCACAAAGCTCAGGCACAGAGAAGACAGCCAGTGGCAGTCAAAGTTCAGCACTGACCACACATAGCAGGAAAGCTCAGATCACCTGATCCTGGTGTTCAGGAGAAATCTTAGGTTGCATTTGGGAGGAGAAAAGCACTGAGTTGAGACAAGCCCATGGTGATGCTGGGTTAGGGTTACAACAGAACAGGCTTTGTGAGTAGAGCAGTAAGCATCCTTGGCCTTTCAGCTGCCAAAGCAGTTGTACAGGGACTTGAGTACTGCAAATGTTAATGCTGGTGCTCAAACCAGAAGCTCTGAGAAAGAAGAGCTAAGCAGATAGAGTCAACAGCTCTGGCCCTGGCTGCTTAGGGAAGCCCAGGTGACAGCTGGACTCAAAGCACCACAGGGTGCTACCCATGTGTTTCAGTTGCAGCTGCCCATTTGCAAACATCTCCAGGGATTCAAGCCTCCTCCAGCACATACCGAGTGAGATGGCATTTAAAACCCCCGAGCTTTGAGCAGCTTCTTAAACTGGGGAAAAAAACGGAATGGCACTTACTGCCGGGCTTCCTCCAATGCCCCCGCCAAGGTCACTGCCAAGCTGAAAGAGAGAAGGAGAGAGAGGAGAGAAAGACAGAGTTCATTTAAGCCAAGTGTCAGATGGCCGGAGTGGAGCTCAGTTGACCGCACTGCTGCGAGCACGTCTCGTTCTCTTGCTGCGCACAGGACAGACAGAAACGCAGTGATGGGAAAGCACAGGGAACAGAGGGGCTTTTCTGAGCAAAGCTGTTTGGGAGAATGACCCCCCACACCTACTGTGGACAGGAGCATTTTGCAGGTAAGGGCAAAACCTCATCCCCTCTCGCCTGTCATCTGCACCAAGATGACATATTTCATGCATCAGTGCTTTCCCTTCAACCCACCACGCCGGCTGCCAGCAGTCCTGAGCAGCTCCACAAAACCCAGTGGGATAACTGTGAAACGGAGTAAAAATAAAACTGACAGGAAGCTCACTTCCTGAAAGCTTCAGTTTTCTAGGGAACAGCTACAAACCACGGGAAAACACAATACATCTTGGCTACGTTCCTTTGACACGCGGCTCTCCTCAGCAACAAGCAAGAGCGGAAGGGATGCGTGGTGACGCCTATTACAACAGCTCGGATAGGTGGGCTTTGTCTTCCCTTTGAAGATGTTCCCCTCCCTTAGGCAGGAAAAAAACCCCCAGGTTCATGATCTAACAAGGCATTCAAATAGTAGAGACCTTACAGTGCACTAGGATATTTCAGTAACAGGCACTGCCAAGCTGCACAGCTACAGTTTGAAGGGACTGAAATAGTCATGGTATAGCACCCGCGCAACCCTCCACAAGCATTGACTCCTCCCTGGAGCCCTTCTGCCCACCCCACAGCCCACCCAGAAACTGTCCTACCACAAACAAAGCCTCCAGATCACTTTCTTAGTGATAAAGCTCATTTTTACAAAAAATCCCCTACATGCTTGAGAGAATTCAGTGATCAGGACAGGCTCCAAAGCCGGCTACAAGTAGCATTTGTGAACACAACATCACTCCTGTGAATATTTATAAAGCACTCAGCAGATGACTGATAGCCACAAGGAAACAAGCACAGATCCACAGTGCACAGAAACATCTCCAGGCTTATCTGTGTCCTAGGCTAGGTGCAGAAGACCATGATAGCTTTTGCTTAGTGCAGGGTGTTTATTTAGTCACAATCCAGACATGGATGGGTGTTTATTTAGTCACGTTCAGACATGGATCATGCCCCAACAACATGCACAGAGGATGGGGCAAGCAGAGGGGCAAGGCAGGAGTCAGCCCCACAGGGAAAAGGTTGGACTGGCAGACCAGAACAACACAGCTTGGGTTGTAGATGACTTTGCTCTTCCATTCATTAGGGTTTGGGGAGTTGGTTTGCTTTAGAAAAAGCATTTGACAAACTGGGTCAACAAAGGCTCTGGGTATGTTGTTGAAACACGTGCTGATGTGTTTAGATATTAAAAAAATAAAAAAGGCACCACAGAGGTAAAGCAGAAGCTTCCAGGAGTGCCTGTGCTTAGAGCCAAAAAAAGCTCCAACCTTTTCCTTCTGCATGAAAGGCTTGAAATTCAGCTCCGTTCTGGTCCCTGCCAGCCTGGTCCCTTAGAGATCTCAGGGCACATGTATTTTACCCTGGTCAATAGACACCACAAAGCATCATCCTTCCCAGAGCATAGACAAAAAGGATAAAGTACCTTGAAAACAGCAGCAAAGTTGCGAGACTGTGACTTACTAGATGATAACTAGCCTCCAAAAATCCCTAAAATTAGACAAATCCCTGTGCTATTGTGGATCTCCCTTCTATCCTGACATCTTCCTTTACTCCCCACAGGAGCCACCTGACATAATATTCGCCACTGTAATTAGGTGTTACAGAAATCACACACAATTTACCTTTTGCTAAGAAGCCTTAAGAGGCTTTTTCCTGTGTAAGACTCAGTTTATCCCTACTTGAGGTCACAGCAGAAATCTACAGGATGTCCCTCATCATCTGCATCAGCCACCTCTTCGTGCAGCAACCCATCCTCTTGCTGCCCACAGCAGTGCAGAGCCCATGTCCAGTTTTTCTCTGCTTACTTAAGAGATAACAGATAAGAGTGAGCAATTCCAAAGTCAAAAGATCAGTCACAGACTAAAGGAAGCCAGCCAGAGGATGCAAATCCAATTAATACTGAACTAATAAAATAGAGTTTATTACACTGTCAGGTCTCCCCCACTCAAAAACCCTGGCAGAGCAGAGTTTCAATCTACAGGCTGCTCTTTAAGCCAAGCCATGATTTAGATTAATATATCAGATCATTTACATCTTGTTACTGGCTCACTGAGGAGTAATAAATGCAACTATTACACCTCATCCCTATTCATAGCCTTGTCTGCAGACAAACTTCACACTTTATACTGACAGGTGGTGAAGTCCAGACGAAAGAAAGGAAAAAAGGTTAAGAATCCAGTTTGTTTCCAGATATTATTGCATGCCTGAAGGATTTCTGGTACTGTTGTCTGAAGCAGGAGAACGGCTGGTTTACCAAGCAGCAAGCATTTTACAAAGGGTATTATGGAAATGACTGAATGATTCTGCATAATCGAGCCAGATGCTAACTATTCTACCATTTCCTACTACACTCATGCTAAGAAGCTGCAGGCTAGGAATCCAGCCTCCAAGAGAGCTCAACACTGGTGCTTGCATGCACTCACTGTGAAGGAGGAAAGGAATGACATATTGGGGTTCCTCAAGCTTTCTGCAAGTCTTCCATTTTCCTTGGCTGTCAGGCCTGGGGGGAACAGTAGAATTTGGATTTATTGCTTGAGTTGAAACTACAGCTCTCACCCCCTACAAGGCAGAGAAAAAGCCTTTCTGGTTCAGAGAATTTATCATGAGCATTCTTTCACTTCTAGATGCACCCAATGTCTCATGTTTGTGGTAGAAAAGATTTCTTTCCAACACCAAGAAGCTCTGACCTGCTCCTCCCCAAGTCCTGCCTTACTCACAGGAGGGAATTGCACACAGCAGACTGTGCCTCTCTGCTCCTGGGCTTGGGACCAAGCACTGCAGATGTGTGCTACAAAGCCAGAGAGCAAGCTCTGAGGAGCTGGCAGCTTCACCAGGTCCCTACAGGCAGAGCTGGCTGTACCTACATAGCCAAGACTGAAGTGAAAACATCAGCTTCAAGGGAAATAAACATGGCTGAGAGGGAGAGAATTAATAAAGAACTACTCAGTTCCACATCAGATCTGGGGTGTGCTACCCAGTGCAGCAGCACAGAAGCTCCTTTCTCCATTTTCCTTGCCTGTCACCCTCCCACAGCACCAATACTTTCCCTATTCAGAAAGTACAAGTCTGGTTTACCCAGTCCTCCTGCAAGATGCTCAAGACCTAACTTTATTCCAAACTCAAAACGACGGTAACAGCGATGCCTGTGAGTAAGAAGGAAGGAGGAAGACAGAGGGAACAGGAACCAATTACCCACGGAGTGTCCTCTCCCATCTGGAGTGACAGGCAGAGTGCAGAAGGAAAGAAGCAGATATATTAGTCAGGCATGAAGTGCTGCTGAACCAAATCCCCGGGGCTGGCAGCGCTAGTTAACCGTTTCCACTCATCTCGTGGACAGGCAGAGCCCCTCATTCTGACAGGACAATGTTATCCTGCCTTACAGGGGAGCAGGCAACAGCCCTGGGGAGGACAACTTGAACACCTCTGCCAGCCATACCCAGGCTGAAAAGCTCACAGTGAAGGTGTGGGGGATGACAGATGCCACTTGATGGCCAAGGGGAACATGGGGAACTGGCAAAGCCCTGATCCTTAGCTCAAACTGGCAGACTTGCTTCTTGCTGAAGAGCACAAAGCCTCTGTCCAGGCTGAAGAGCTGCTGCCTTCTGGAGATGGCCAGAGGACGAATAACGACCCTTTGGCCAACACACACATCAAGTTTTTCAAACAGGAATTCCCTCAACTCCCTCCAAACTCATCCAGCCACAACACCAAAGAAGGCACATGGGTTTAAAGAAAAGGCTGAGCTTGACTCTCTCAGAGCAGCACCAGCACATCTTCCCAAAGTGCCCTGATGCCTTCACTCTGTGTTAGCTGGCTCAGATGGCGTTGCGGCTGCTCTGCAGTTGAAGAGCATTTGCCCTGTAATTTAAGCTCTGTGCAAGCAGTTATGCTGACTTATGAAGTGCAGCAGTGCTGGAGTTACTGCATTAGGAGGGTTTATTTGCATCTTAACAGCAGTTTGTAATGAAGTGACTCTGCTGAAGCGTTCATGTGATCCGGAGGGGTTACGATCACTTCTGCAACATGACGTGAAGCTTTTGGAGCTCCAAGAAATAACAGGGAGGGTGGAGCCAGGCACAGAAACTGCAACGGCCACTGCTCCACAACTGCTTTGCCTTCTGTCCACGGCATTGCCATGGCTTTTGGAGCTGCTCTGCACTTCATGGAGCTGTAACTCACAGGTTAACAAGAGACAACTGCTGCCTCCTCCCTCATTCATCCCCCAAACCAAGAGTTAAACACTGCAGCTCAAGGAGCTAGATGCAGGCATGCCCTCAGCATCACAGCAGCAAGGAACACAGGGCATTTACTGAGCAAGAATCAGGCAACAGGGCAGACTGGAATGCTGAGAGAGCAGTTGCTAGCTGGCCACTTGATCTGGGCTAATCCCATTACAGACATCTTAACTGCAGGACAGATCATGCATGGTCTGCATCTTCTGATCTCCTACAGATATCTTGGGCAGACTCTGCTGTGAATCACTGTCCTGGTTTTCAGTACCTCATTTGCTACCTATTTTATGTGTCTTACCATGCTGCCGGGCCAAGCTTGCAAAGCAAAAGGGCTGCAGTCCAAACCAAGGATGACTGGGCCAGAGGTGGTGGAGGACATGTCATGCTGCTGATACCACCAGTTTCAGTAGCATTTACTACTAATCCTTTGCCTTTCCAAAAGACTTCCATCAGTAAATGAAACTAAGTACTAACCATTTTCACTTTCTGAAGTGTAAAAAAGCAGTTCTGCAAAGCTCCAGCAGTTCTACCTCTGTTTCAGAAGCTCCTAAATAAAGACATGAATGAGTGTCCCACCAGAAGAGCTCCTTTTCCTATCAGCACTGCTCAAACAATGAGCAATAAGAGACATCCTTTGTAGCTCATCAAACCAGAACAGCCTAGACAAAGAGATGCTCAGGTCCTTGTTGGAAGATGATGGAGCACCCTGGGGAAGTGTAACATCTGCTGCATAAGTGGTTGCTGGGCTGATCCATCATAGACACGGTCACACTAGCTCCAGGAAGAGGGGAATGCAGAAACTTCCCTAAGACTATCACAGCAAGTCACTTGCAGAGCCAGAAGAGGAATCTGGCACCCAGGTCAGACTTGTTGGAGTTTGCTTTTGGGCTTCCACCACTACATGAAGCTTCTTACTCAGAGTATATGAAATAACTCAGTAGATGGGTTTTTTGTAAAATACTCATGAGTCCCTAGCCAACTTCAACAAGCCAGGGTGTTGTCCACCGAGGCCAGACTCTGAATTCTCTATGTGAAAGTGGTCAGATGAGGAGGGAGTGACACCAGCAGCCACTGCCCACCAGCTGTTTGGATGAAGTGGGCACCAGGACTGCTGGAGCAGGTGTTTCTGCCAAGCCCAGGACACTCCACAGGAGAAGCTGAACCAGTGCTCAGCTCCCAGTCGCCCCCATGCAAAAGAAATCCTTGGGGTCAGACTCCCCTCTACAACCAGACTGATTACAGAGGGAGACAGTCCAAACCAGTCCAAGTATTACAGAAAAGCATGGATGTCCAGTGTTTATCAAACAGCTTTACTATTCAGGGCATAAATCAGTCTGATCAGCTGCCAGCCTTGAATCAATAATACTCTTGTAGATGACTGCCTGGAGTATTAAATAAAATCCTTACATAAGACAATCCAAGCCTGTCCATTCCTATGGATTTACTGCTCTGCCCCTGGGTTTAAAGGCAGCCTCCTGCTCCGCTCCCTTCGATGCACAAACTGCTCGATGTGCAGGGCAACACGGAGCTCAGGACCGAAGGATTTTCCAAGCAAATGAACCCACAAAAAGGTTTAGAGGCAAAATGACCCAGGCTCGTTAGAGCACTGATAGACATCCCACAACGTGCTGCATCAACAGTAAAAGAGCTGGAGTGCTGCCATAATCTGTGTGAAGTTTAGCCACTCAGAGAGAGCTTTAAGGGGATAGAGCATTACACACCAGCGCTCAGCACGCAGGGCTCTGCATCCTGCAACCTGCTGCCCAAGCAAGTTTTGCTTCTTCCATATTAACAAATGGCTATCGCTGCATTTTGGAGCTGGAGACTGCAAACAGCTCTCTAAGAGTGGGCCTGGTCACCATTTTACAGACAAAGCAAAGCAGAGAAGTACAAGATCTGCACAGGGTGGCAAACAAGCACAACCTGGAGCAGACTCAGCGCTGGCTCTGTTCGCTAGAGAACAGCTCTCCATAAGTCATATAGCAAGTCTGCCGTGGTTATAAGCAAAGCATATCTTGTTCTTGTACTAAAGGCTCTTTTTCTTCCTTTTTTTTAAATTAACACATGCTCAGCATCTGTGCTTGCACAATATGCATGTTAGATTTAATACCAATTACAGGACTCACTATGGAGATAAAGTAAGAGTTATTCACTAAAGAAATTAGCCTATCAAGCAGCTGGAGTCTCACTGATCATAGGAATAAATATCTAGTGATGCTGAGGAAAATTCAAGTGAACAATATTAATTTGGTGTTTATCCAGTTTTACACCATGCAGTCTCTATTTAAATGCCTGGAGGAGAAACACACCATGATTTAAGAAATAGAAATGCAGAATGACATTTGCCATGGAAGGTAATGCTTCTGTTGATCTCATGGGTTAGTTCTGGTGGGACTTCTACTGCAAGAGCATCCCTATGAAGACAGACACTGTCTCCAAGGAAAAGGAGGCTTTATCAAATACACAAGAGCTGAAACAAGTATCTGAGGGTTAGCAAGAGATGACACTGAGTAAGTGTGATAAACTGGCTGAGCTCCTGCCAGCAGCCTCTTCCAGACCTTCAGTTGCCTTTGAGACATGCACAGAACTGATGTAACCCCACCATCCCAGCAACAGCCATGATTTCATGCATCAACTCAAGCACAACTCAAACCATTTTCTGGTTTTCTGGGAGACAAGAGGCTTCTTTAGGCTTTTTTACATATCAAACAGTTGCTTAGAATATGGAAGTGGAGTTTGGATTGCACTGCTCAGTGGTAAAGACACTTCCAGGGTTTGACTCCTGGAGAAGGATGAAGAGCTCAGCCCTCCACATCTCAGCTCCCCACCACGTACAGCAATCAGGCAGGTGCCTACCTGGAGTCTGGGCTCGTGGTGTTGGCATTGCACAGTGTGGCTTGATGCCGGCCTGAGCTCCAAACACCAACCCCTCCGCTCGCCACGCGGCCCTGAGACACTGCCTAGTAATTTAGCTAATACCAGGTTAGGGATAACAGCTTGATGCTCCTTAAACACATGCCCACAACAATAAGCAAAGAGTCAGATCACATTCACTCACACACTAATTAGGTTTATTAGGGAAAAGCCAGAGAACCACAAAGATTTACCAGAAAGATTCCCCCGTGCGTGTGAGGGATCAGAAGACACAACATCTGGTTGAACAGCACTAACAAAGAGCATCCCTAGGGGGAAAAAAAAACCCCAAACACACCATCATACTAATAGTTTGGGTTTTTTTTTTTCAGTGCTCTCCCCTCTAGTAATTGAGACAGTGCTGGCCCACGCAGCCAGAGGCAAAGCCCCATCCAGACACAATTGCTTTGCTCTATAGCACTCCACAGCACCATGAATTAAGGCTTGAGAAAAGTATTACATAAAAGCCTAGCACCGGATCAACTAAAAGCTCTACTGTCAAAGCAGGTCACTAAATTAAGGCCATTAATGCCAAGTACAAGACAACTCTTTTCCAAAAAGCAAGTTTTCAGTCCTCCTGCCATGTCCATTTATTTGTCTCTGTCACTAAAACAAAAAGTTACTGTAAGTGGCCTGGAAGACAGTACAGACAAAGCAATTTAACTCCTGACCACTCTGAGCCACCAGAGATAACACCATTTTCTGCAGTGCCTTAACACAATTAAGAGTCCAGTTTCTCAGTGGCACATCTTGCAAGGCAGGGTGAAGGCTGCCAAGGTCACTGCTCTGGGCTCACTGCCTGCTTTCCCAGCAACTCCAGGTTCAAACCGTGTCCCTGACCCCCTACCTCCTGGGTAAAAGGAGCCTCCCTGCTAAATAAGCAAACTGCTCTTTGGCTGTCACAGACTAAAGCACGTGTGACCTCTGTGAACACCGATGCCATTATGGGTAAGACTGTTTCCAGTTCATTAGCTTATGTAGCGCTGGTGCGGGAAATGCGTTTAATGCCTACTTTAATAAGATTATGGCAGCTTAAAAAAAATAAAATCAATATTTGACAAATAAGGATTTGTTGCATTGGGGTTCATCCAGCTGCCTCCTATCTCTAACTCAGAGCTTGATGCAGAAGCAAAAGCACACCTAAACCAGGCACACAGGCACCTGACCCAGCTCACTGCAAGCCAAACCTCAAACCAAAGCAAAATAAATTCACCGTATACCTGAAAAACACCCAACTATGTTCACTGGGGTGGTCTTACTCAGGTTACATGATGTAAATATACCTAAAGTGTTTCTTACATCTGTGGGTAAGTCACCAGGGTGTTGGGAATCTGTCCTGTGCTCCACTCTATGGGAACATCTCCTGATGTTGACACTCACCACTTCTCAATGCTTGGCTGCCACCAGCACAAGACCATAGCACCGAGGTCCTCTCTAGTGCTGCCATCTCCTTTCTAAGTGATTCTCTCATTGCAGCTCATGCCCAGCTCACACCCCAGAGCAGATACTATGTGTGACTGCTCATACTCTGACCCTGTTAGTACTAGAATACCTCCTCATGAGCAGCTGTGGCACAGGGAGGATGACAGAGATCTTCCCTCTTGACCTAACTGCAATTACAACGTCACCGATATTAAACCATGGCACAGTCAGGAGAATATACAAATGGGATGACACGGGGCTAAGGCCTGCAGCCCTGAGAGTTTTGCACTGAAATTCAATAGGGTTGGGAACCAGTGGAACAAAAACCTTCTTGAAAGAGAACCTGAACCAATTAGAAAGCAGTGGGAACTTTCCATCCTTAAAACCACCTTTTGGTTTTCTTCTACAGACAGAAAAAGCACAGAGCAAATATATCCACTGACTGTGGGAATCCCACAGCATGCAGCAACATTTCTTTTGTAGCAGGAAAAACCTGCTAAAGGTTGGTACAATACCACTGGTTAAATCCTCCTGGAGTTTTAGAACTCATCACTGGGAGCTCAGTGATCCAAGCATTACAAGCACAAGTGACCAAGTCTTTGCAGAGATAAGCACAGCTCCAATTATTTCACATCAGCTAAAGAAGATACCACTTACCAAGCTGTCCAGCCCTCCTCCCAGGAGGTCCACAGCACCCATCTGCATGGAGGACACTTGGGGAACATTCACTGGGGGTCCCAGGTCCAGGTTGAGAAGGTCACCCAGAAGATCACCCTGTGATGGAATGACCTGTGGCTGCTCCAGGTTTGTAGTGGTCGTTGTGCCCACAGGGCTATCGCCTGCATCAGTGCTGTGGGTGGGAGGAACAAGAAGCAGAAGAGAAACATTACTCACCTTTGGTCTCCAGCTTCAGGCTCCCAACATAGGGAAACCCACCAAGAGGTGGCTTGAAGCAGAAGCTGGTTCAAAGCTTATCCTAGCAGCTGATCTGATGAAGGCCAAGCACAAGGCGGGGTGTTACAGCAAGTGGTTCATCAACACATGCTCCGAACACAAAGATGTTCCAGGCATCGTGTGTGGTTTTCAGTTTGGAAAAGGCAATCTTCAGTGTGTGAAACCTGCCCACCTTGCAAATCACAGACCCTCCAAAACAGCAACCTATGAGTGCTACATGACTCTAGCACTGAAAATCATTCCTGCTCAGCTCAGAAGAAACCTAGAGATGATTTTCAACCCTCTAGGCCTGGAGAGCTACCTGCAAACATGGGGGGTGGGAGGGGAATAATCCAGATTTCCTCAGAGATTTTAACACCAACAAACCCCTTGAGACCTCACTCTAACCAGTGCAAACACAACCAGTCCTCACAGATGTGGATTAATCAACCTCTACTGACCAGCTCCAAGTTCCACAACTCTTACATTGAGGCCTTTAATGAGAAAAGATTGACTCATCCCTTCTATCAATAATTTCCTTCTTTCTGACTTAGCAGTCATGCTAATTATTAGTCTAGAAAAGCTCATTATACAGCCTCCAAAATTTCTCATTGTATGCAGTCTGGCTACCTTTTATACTCATGCCACTGAATTTTACAAGGGTAGGTAACAAAAAGCCTGACTGTAGCTCCTGTAGATGTCATTACAATGTATTTATTCTTTAAATCTAGAGACACTAATATTTTAGATAACTTCAAATCTATTTTGTATCCTGTTGCCAGCAGTAAATGACAAAATTATTTCCTGCTGATATTACTGCAGATGCAGACAACAGGTATTTGCACACAAGTGCCCAGGGAATTTGCATCTTGACAAGGTGTGTAATGCTGGGTCTCTCTTCTGAGGATTGCAGCTCCTGATTTTGAGTAGCCATGACTTTCTTCCTCATCCTTATTCAGTTACCAAGGGGAAAGCTTCAGCAACAGAGTGTAAGCTGCTCCCAACTTCAGTGCCAAGAGGAAAAGCTGTAGCATAAGGACTGCAGAATGAATTAGTTACCAGGCAGCAACAGGAAGGGTTGAAAGCTTCTCTGCACTAAAAGCTTTAGACCCCTAATAGTACTAATATCAGGGCTCATTTCTGCCTCTCCCTTCAGCAGGGAGACCTCTGAGGATGCTCAGCACCTAAAACATTTCTGAAGAGCGAGTGGTTACCATGATCCATCCCCACCCCCAACCTGAGAAGGGGGAAGAACAGCATGTATGAGCAGAGGCACATTACAAGCCTGTAGTGCACACACTTGGTTCATTCCCAGTATAATCCCCTTAACACTACACCTCTTCAACACTTACTCATCCTTCTTCTGATGGAGATAAAGCAATCCTTCAAGGTCTTGTGTAACTGCTGTTGCCCCAAAGCCCAAAAAATTAGGAAAGGACAATGCTAAGTCAGCCTGTATTAAAGCAACAAGCTTTCTGTTTCCTGCACAGAACTGGCCTCTGCAAAGAGGTTTTCCTAAAAACCTTTGCATTTTATTTGGGGGAAAAGAAATATATATTTTTTTTTATAAAGTGAATTATGAAGGGCAAAAAGACCTGACACAAGCTTTCTTCCTTAGTCTTGGGCAGCAGCTAGCAGCTGGGCTTGCCCATGTGTGTTGGAGATTTCATCCTTCCATTAGTTCAGCCTCCAGCAGTTCCCAGATGTTGGATGCCACAGGGGTGCACAGCCTGCCCCAGAATCAAACAGTTCCTGCAGCCACCTGTTTGGGAGTGGGGACTCCTGCCAGAGTCTAACCAGACTCCTCCTCTCCCAAGAACCCTGTACTTCCCCTGTACCTCTCTGAACTTCCCAGCTGCATTACAGCTGCATGAGGGTGGTGGGGGCCACCACATGAGCAAACACTGCCAAGCAATCAGGAGATTTCTCCTCCACCTTTAGGATTCATCTGCAACTCTGACACTTGGGCTCAATAAAGAGGCAGAAATATCTTATCTGCTCACATGCTGTTCCACGGGTCTTGCCATTAGCTGAGAGATGAAAAGAATTTGTCCTACACTGCTCTGAATGAGAAATAAATTAGTCAAACTAGTGGCATTCCTCATGGGTCCCCATTGGGACTGGTGCTCTTTAACATCTTTGTTGTCAATATGGACAGTGCAATTGAGAGTGGCCCCAGCAAGTTTGCCAGTGAGACCAAGCTGTGTGGCAGGTTGACACACTGGAGGGGAGGGGTGACATCCAGAGGCACCTGGGCAGGCTGGGGCACTGGGATGGTGTGAACCTCATGAGGTTCAACAAGGCCAAGTGCAAGGTCCTGTACAGGGGTCAGTGCAAGCCCCAGCACAACAACAGTCTGGGTGGAGAATGGATCAAGAACAGCCCTGAGGAGAAGTACTTGGGGTTGTTGGGGGACATGAAGCTCAACATGAGCCAGCAACGTGCACTCCCATCCCAGAAATCCAAACGTATCCTGGGCTGCATCCCCAGCAGTGTGACCAGCAGGTCCAGGGAGGAGGTTCTGTCCCTCTGCTCCACTCTGAGACCTCCTGTACTGCTGCGCCCAGCTTGGGGGTCCCCAGGACAAGGAAGACACGGAGCTGTTGGAGTGAGTCCAGAGGAGGCCACAGAGATGCTTCCATATATCCACCTCAACTTCATTGTTCAATCTGAAGGAAAAAGCCTCACTGTCTAGTGGACAGGTCAGCCACTGGAACAGTCCTTACCCAACTGCAGAAGTAACAAAGATAACTCCAAATAGCTAGGGGAGGAGGTTCTCTTTCACTGGGCTCCATGAACTTGCCCTGAACCGGAAGATTTTAATGTATCTTTTAATGCACCTTCGGCACTAGAAAGGGGCAAACCAGTTTCTTAGTCATCAGTAAAATCATCCTGGATGCACAGACTCAGGCTCCCCACAACCATGCTCCTGCAGAGCTGCTCACCATAATTCTTATGGCCAAAAGTGGCAATTTGGTATGCTGGGACATGCTACCAGGAGGCCTCAGCATGGTTTTCCTGTCCTGCTGCTAACAGTAAAGCACAAAACCACTGTAACTGGGCTTGTTTACGAGGTGAGCTCACATCACAGAAGCCTGATGTGCCATTAAGTAATATTATTCTTGATTTTAATTCACCAAATGGGCCAGAGCACTGTGTCAGGATGCTTCCCGCTCTGCTGTGCGACCTTCAGCTCTGGATTCCTCACCTTGCCACTACTGACTGAGGCCTGAAGGGTTTATGCTGAAGTAACTGGTAATTCAGTAGTAAACAACACCAGGGTGATGTACAGTATTGCTGTAGTCAGGCAGGATTTGAGGTGAGACAACCATCTGAGCATGAGCTACAAGAGTCAGGCACATACCACATATGTGGCAAGAAGGCAGTAAGAAGACTCCTTGCAAAAACTGAACTCCTTGAACTGACTAAAATCCCCCAAAGCATTAATTTCTGTAGTGACTGGGGACAGTGTACAGCGAGACTGGTAGCACTGGACACCAAAGCTACCCCCACCACAGCTCCTTTCACTACTGAGGCAAATGTTTGACTCTGAGAAGTAGCTGAGGGAAGTGACCACTGCTTTACTTCTCTGATTTGTAGACTTGTGCTTGCTGGCCCTGGGTCAGTGCAGCCAGACTTTATTTCATAGGCAGGGAGAAAACAACTTGGCTTCCAAAGCTAGTCAGAAATAGCTTTCAGCACTAAGAATAGCAGTGAAGCAGTGTCAGAAAATAGAAAAGGAGCAGCACTGAACACTGATTTACCAGTGCAACAGCAAAAAATAGAGCTCCAAATATCACTTTGGGAATATTATTAAGAGGTAAGCCTGGATACTCTGCCTCCTGCTGTAAATCACACTTATATTTGTAATTAATACCATTAGTGCAAACAGCACTGCTTACCTGAGCGAGGAACCATGGGAACAGGCTCAATATGGACACAGCTCGGGACTCCTGTACTGCCTGCTCCTACAGACCTATCCCACTTCCAGGACTGTCAGCATGGGGAAGCAGTACAGCTCCAGACATTTCCTTCCAGCTCCCCATGGTGTGGCAGAATCCTATCAGACTAACCATCTTCTTTGAATTCCAAAGAGTTTTCAGTGGCAGGGTTTAGATGGCTTTCACACTCCCCTTGCCTTACAGGCACCAAGCGAGAAAGGCAGTTTCACCAGTCCTTCTCCATTTCATATTCTGACAGCAGAGGATCCCTGTACTCCCCAGTTCCAGGAAACCTGTATTATTCTACACAAATGAGGCTTGTAAAGCTGTGTTGTTGCTGAAGCAAAAGCTCTTAGAAAAATCAAAGCGTGTCCTTCTGCAAGATGCTTGTTTTTAGCACTGATATCCTCCTTTGTACGCCTTAGCACCAGTTATCCAAACCTGACGCTTTTTTATTCAAACTCTCGTGTCAAAAGGGCTTATAGCTTCTCTTCACACAAGAGTTTTGATACCTCCTCTGTCTTCTGACCCAGGAACTCAAAAACTACATACCCAGGACTAAATTCTCCACTGAAATGACCTGCAAGCCCCTACACAATCAATAAACACACCAATTCTCCCCCCAGGAACTGTTATAAAAGATCTTTGCATATCTTGGACTGTTTGCTAGAAAGGAACAACCAGTCCTGCCCACCACAACCACAGCTGCCTCAGCTTACCTTCCATGGTGAATTGGCAAGTGCTTGCGGTGGATCCCATGGCTCCCCTCCACAAAAGCGTTGGGTGGTTTGTGGTACACAGAAGCCAGAGACCCAATGTGGCAGATCAGCTCATCAAGCAGAGTGGGTTCAATCAGATCAGTCTCCTCAGAAATAAGTGGCTTTTCTGAGAGGACCACTTCTTTGGCAGTCACTGGATCAGTGGAAAGAAGGCGCCAGTAGATGTAGCCACGATCTCGCAGGTCTGGGTTGTCTGAATCCTGTGACAAAGCAATCAGTCAGTCACAGCTTTGAAGGGGACTCACACCTGTAATCACTTTATTTTTCCTAGCAGTGAGACTTCTGAATTAAAAACCCAACTATCCAGTAGCAAGCAATATCAGAGGGATGTTACAAACCGCTTGCTGTGATAAACACCCCAAAATTAAAAATGAGAACCAAAAGTATTGCTGTTTACCTTCCTGCCCAGCTGGTCAGAGGGCAGAAAGCCCAGGATCTACATCTCACAATTTCCCCATCCCACAGAGCTATGAACTGCTTTCCAAACTCTCCTGCCACTTACCATAACCACATTAGAACTCCAAGGCAGTGCAGACAGGAGAAATGGTTGTCAAATATTAAGACCAAACATGCAATACTGCAACCAGTTACAGAATGATCCAAGACTCATGAAAATATATTATTTCCCCAGGAAATGTGCTGGACAAAAGAGACCTTGCTAAGCCGTATTCCTCATACCAAATGAGACCTTATTTATCCTGCCTTTTAGTTATCTAATGAAGTATGGAAAGATGCTAATGATACGCAGTTAGGATGCTTCATCAGCTCTCCAGCTGTCAATAATACCCTCGTTTTACTGCAGATACTTCTGCCTCTGCATGAAGTGCTAATCATTTCTCCCCTTTTTGAACAGCTCTGCCCAGAGCAGCAAAGTGAGTGGTGATAGTTTGCAGCTAAGATTCTAGGGAGAGGGAGCTGATGCAGTTTTATGTTGTAGTGCAACATGTTTGAACTGTTCATGGAAACAAGAGCTGGGATTTGTGATCCCCCACACCAGCAGAAAAACAGGGAAAATGTTTTGAGGTTTTCTTTCTGCTGCAAAATTCTGGCAACATACTGTACATCTCATTAGCCTTCCTCCTTGGCATTTCTTTTTGTCTTCTGTGATCTCATTCACACTGCTGCTGACCTGCTATAACCTGCCTCTCTGCCCTCTGTCTCAAGACATTTTCAAGCACTCAGCAAAACCTCTACTTATAATGAGGCCGAGCATGCTAAGCTCATTTTGCTCATGAGGACCCAGATACAAGGTCTGGGTCAACTGATAGATTTCTCTGCAGTGCTGTTTTTCAGTTTGATGGTGGAGTCATGGATGCTTTACACCTTTTGCCCTTAATTCCTACAAGACTCTTCCCATCCTGCCTGCGGCAGGCAGCTCAAGATCAGGCAGAGCTTCTCCAAGGGCAGACATGAAAGACTGTGTGCTTCTATCTACTTGCAGGCACATATAGATTCAAGACTGCTTCTTCATACAGCTGAACAAACAGACGTGAAACTTCACTAAACCCACTGGAACAAGAGATTCAGCTCTTCCCTTTCCACATTTCTACCAACTTGGCATTCTCCAGGATCTGCATGTAGCAGCACATACTGATGGACCTGTGCTGAGTTACCCACCCATGCCAGGCAGACAGCAGCACTGGAGATGTAGAGGCTCTGTGCCAGCTGTTGGGTTAGGGGCTTGCCAGAGACCCTGATCACTGCTACACATCTGGGTCCCTCCCATCCCCAGCTGCCTCACTGTTATTTTTACCAGTAATGGCTGGATTAAGCTGGCTTCTGGTATAACCACACCTGCAGTTTGCTGTGCAGACATTCCCTAAGAGACACTCAAAGTGCAATAATACCTAAGGTGAGGAAAGAAACACACAGGTAATTACTCTCCCACTCAAGTGAAAAAACAGTAGCTCTACCTAGAAATCAGACCTTGAAGCGTACGGCCTCTTCGTGTTTTACAGCCATTTATCCTACACTGACTTATTATTCACATAAAATACAAAGAGCCAGACTGAATCAACATTTGTGACAAACAGAGAAAAAACAGATGCCTATTATATTCCTAGGGTGCCATTAAGTGTTTTGTGACTCAGCATAGTGGGTTTTAACACTTAATACCTTTCTTCTGTTGGCTTAGACAAATGATACAGCCTGCCCTTGGCCCACCCTGCTCTGAAGAGGAGCAGAGAGTCTGCCTAATAGCTGGTTTTGAAGAAAAGCAGGTCCCACATTTCTTTCTCCGACCAACATAACACCCCCAAAGGGATGAATAGGAGTTTTAAATACCAATAAGTCCACAGCCATGACTTCTTTCAGCAAAGGGGACCAAAAAGGCCAGGTGATGATTTGACTTCAGGTTTTCTGCCCAGAAACAACTGCAGCCCATTCAGAACAGCCGGAAGACTATTTTCATCACTTGACACAGCAGGTCAGGAGGGGAGCTGCTCTTTTTGGACTATGTTATCACACATTTGCCCCAGTCATTACAGCCAGGGAGTGTAGGAGGACCAGCTGAGGTCTTACCCACTCCTGGCACCAGTACACCTCCACTTCTGCCCTCCAGAAACTACAGCACTTCTGTGTGCCAGCTCAAACCTAGCCCCACCTGCAGTGATCTGAGCTCATAACTCAGCACCTCATGCATAATGAATCCAGGATCTTAACCCACTGCTACAGCCTCCAGCAAAGCTGCCACATTGTGGTTGACAGCATCCAAGTACAAAGGAAAAAACCCAAACCTTAGTTCTTTTTTTCTCATAGCACTGCTTCAGCTCTGCTGTTCACGGAACAAAGTCTTTGCCAGGCCTTTTCCCTTTGTCATAGCTCCAGATGTTTTAACTGCAAACCACCTTCAAGGAGAGAGCATTTTGGTTTCCTCATAATCTTACCCTGTCCCTAAGGTTTCATTTGGTGGGTGAACAGAGAAGGAATTAGGATGAAGCAAGAGCTAAGGAGGAGAGAGCAGATACCAGATGGCATGGTTACAGGCACAGAGCAGCTCTTCAACAGAGTGAAGTCCCTCCTCTTTGGGTGAAAGGGGAACACACTTGAATCCTATCTCCTGCACAGCTGACTGGCCTGGCAGATGGCAGACACCACACTGTAGGCTGACAGAGTCTCTGGTTCACTGGGTACCTTGGCTTACCTGTGTGGCCAGGCTCAGAACCTGCTGAACCAGCTCCTGTGTCTCAGAAGGCTTTTTCAGGAAGAGCTTCACGATGGCAGTCAGCAGGGTGAGCTGCACCTAAGAAAGGCACATGGTTGAGATTAGAAAATTCATCCATGCTTTAGGAACACCTCCTGAATCTCAACATCCTTTACTGAAATGCAACTCAAGCCCTGTGCTTTATAACCACATTACAGTGTTCTTTGTCAGAGAAACCCAGTACAATGAGACTGACTCCTGCCTATTGCAAAACACTTTTACAGACAGGTTCCTGACCAACAGGCTGAGTTTTACATGATACTTTTACACATCTCAACACTGTTCTGTATCATCTGGTCCCTAGTAGGACTATTCCCCGAGAAGTCTGTAACATCCAGGAACTCCTCCTGTTGCATCTTACTCTTCTGAGAAGAGACACTTGGGAGATACAAACATCATGGGAACAACTTCAGACTCCCAAGAGCTTAATTTAAGCTAAATACTGAAATTTTCATTGGGAGGTATTTTCTGACCCCTGTAATAGTATTTACCACACAATTTTACCTGAGTACTTTCATCATGGAAGCCCTCCAGAAAGCTCTCCAACAGCTCATCTGCATTGTCAATTCTTTCTGCATATTCACCCACAATCCAGATCATGGCAGCTCTGGCATCTGGTTCATCCAGGGAATCGAGGTTCTCACACAGAGTGGCAATGATGCTTTCATACCTGATTTGTCAGAGTACAGGTGGATTATTGGGGTGAATTCAACTTCTGTTACACCATCTCTGCCCGTATCGTTCTGCAGAGAATCCTGCCCTGAATTACAATGCCTTCTATTTCTATGCAACAAGCAGAATTTACCCCCAACTGCAGAAGACAATCCTAGGCTTTTTCTTTTTCCAAGCTGAGCACTAAGATCTCACAGGGTCCTCAAGAGCTTTGCAGCTTCATTAATCAGCAAGACCACCCAGATGTGGAACTGAAGACAAAGATGCCTCCCTCTCTGTTTTGTTAAAGGGAATATTTGATCCAACAGTTCAAACCATGAGTCTGTATCAGCTCCTGCAGCCTTGCTGGCATCTTCAGACTGGTAACTCTAAACTAGATATTACACTTCCCCAAAGGCTTTGCTATAAAACAGACAATACCCCACACTAATTATTTAGCTTCCCCTGCTCCCATGCGTGGGTATCCCTGTCATGAGCAGGCAATCGATCTTGTAACTGACAGCAGAAATTGCCAGAGAGGCCTGCAGACATCCCATATTATTTTTATGTGATCCTGAAGTCTCTGCTGAAGGATATTGCTGCTGTTCAGTAGCTGAAGAGACAAAACCTTATTGCAGCTTAAAAGCAGCAGAGTCCTGCCCAAGCCATGGAGAATGCTCGATGGAGAAAGCCAGCAGTGTTTTGTCCAGCACAGTCTGACTGGGATCTGAGACCATTGAGAACCACAAACTTTCAGGGCCTTCAAGAGGAGGCCAACAAAACCAGAAACCCAATGCTGTAAAACATGGCCTCATTTTCCTTCTGGCATTCCCTGTAAAAGCTTTACTAGCTTTTTGTTAAGGCTTATACTCATCAATATCAAGCAGTGGGGAAGAAAAAGCTTTCAATTCAAATTCATAACGTGTCAGGCTGACACCTCATCTCGAGCCAACATCCCAGGTCTGCCATACTAGGAGCTACAACCCGAACACACTCTGCTTGTCAGGAAGATCCCCCTTTGCTTCAGAGCCCTGGACTCTGAGTGAGTTTTACATTGCTCTATTCTGATTCTGGCAGACAAGGGCTTCCAAAAGCCTGGTGCTCTTCTCACATACTTGTTAGGGTACTTGCGGAAGATGTCCCTGATGACAACAATGGCCTCCTGCACCACATAGTTGACCTTGGTCTGGATGAGGTCGAGCAGCGTGCTCACGCAGCGCTCTGCAGATTGCTGGAGAGAAGTATAGAATGGAACAATTAAAACAAGCTGAAGAAACACTCCTTCCCAGCCCACAGCACGCCATGCACACAAATAAAGGCCTAGAGGGGGAAACCAGAAGGACAAGAGCTACCAACTCAGCAAGTGTGTCCAGAAAAACCTACTGGTTGACAAGTACTTTTGTATTACAGCAGAGACACCATCTGACTCCAGCTCCTGCAAAAAGTAATGGCTGAAACAACTGTGCCAGGTGACAGCTGGATCACCACACGAGATACATCAAGAACACTGCTTGCTGCCTACTCCTGTCACCCTCTGGCTGGCTATAAATTGAAGCAGGTGACCAAATGAGCTCCCTTGGACATGTCCAGGCTGTGGCCTGGAAGAGTTTTGACAGGGATTGCTGGAAGGTGCCTAGGGAAGCTAGAAGGCAGGAGAAAACCAGCAAAAAGCAGCTCACACCAGGTATCAAACACAGGTTTGATATTTTTGGGGTGAGGTCGCTAGCAACACATGAAGATACAGCTATAAACAGAAATCCAGGTGCTGTCAATGCAGCTTTCACATTAACTAGTTCAAAATTTCCAGCCACAGGCACTGGAAGATAACAAGGGCTGGACACTGGCACAGTCCAGGAACTGGAGCTGGAGTTAGAGGTGAACAATTCAGGGAGGTTTATTCATTCCCAAATAGCAGAGTGAGGCAGGACATCACAGGAGCAACCAACCTCAGCACCGGAGAGTCTCAAATAAGGACAGCTATCTGGCTATTAGAAGAGCACATATGAAGCCTCATTACACAGCTGGTGATTAATGTGAGAAGCAGACTGCTCATGACACTGCCTAGGCAGGCACCACCAGAACATTCATAAAGTGTTCAGGATCGAGACAAATACTGTAGAGCACAAACAATAGCAACGTAGGTGGATTTTTCAATTCCAGTGAGCTAATAGTCCCCTTCATTTTCAGAGCACTTGAAAGCTGGGCAGGAGGAGGAGGAAAAAAATGACATTTAAGTCATAGGAATCAGTTTTTTGAGAATGGGCAACAATCTCAAGGACAAAACTCAAGATTTGTAGAGCTGAATTTGGGACAGGTAAAAACTAAGTCCTCTTGGTGACTCTTCGCTCTGGTAACTTTGCCCATGAGAGCAAACAGTGACTGTGCTGGCATGGGGATCAGCCTAGAGAGGAGACACTAAAAACCAGCATTTGCTCTGTCTTTGCAAATTGGCCTTCAAGGCAACAAGACACTCCCCAGAAATTCACAACAAACAAAAATATCCAATACAATTGGTATCAGACAAGGGAGAGCTATTACATAAAATTGTATGGTTGTTATTGTATTTGTTTATGATACCTCTCCCTCCTTAGCATGGCTTTACAGGTACTATGCCACTGTAGAGGCAGCAAAAAGTCAATCTGACCGTGTCTACTCTGATGACTTTTCCTGCTAAAGAAGAGATTTGAGGCCTGTGACTTGTAAGACACTTTCATTTTGTGGGGACCCATCATGGCCCTGACTCAACACAGATGGACAGTGCTCACAGTGGGAACCCCACTCAAAATCCTTGCAAGCTGGATGCTTCAGAGCTTGCAATTTCAACTCTTACCAGTTTCTCAGCAACTTTCACTAGTTGTTTTAACAAGTGGCCTTAAGGGGCACTTGGAGTAAATCTGCCCTAAGCCACCTCTATGGAACCTACGGTGTCAGTCGCTGTTTGCGACAAGCGGTCCAGCTTCGTCAAAGCCTCTAACAAGAAAAGCTTTAAGAGCTGCAGAATTCAAGGAAAAGCAAATTAAGGTGTTTGGTTTTGGGTTGGTTTTTTTTTCCCTCCAGGAGGAAAACAACATCCACTTTGAAATATGCAGTATTGACTTTTAGCCCTACAGTCCCTTGGAATGTGAGCAGTTGTGTGGGCACATGCACAGTAGAGCAGTTCCTCTAACAAAATTTCCATGTAACAAAATACATCTTGGCTCACTCCATCCCTTGTAAACACACTGCTGCTTGGAGGTGGACATCCCTGGGGACCAGAGTGTTCTGAAAACTGATGAAAGAGTGCCCCAACTAGAAGAGCTCTCAAGTTGGACTGAGGAAGGACAACCAACTCATATCAAACTTGTTTTGTTTTTCTGTAGAAACCAAATGAAAGCCCACAAGATTACTGAAGTAGCACATACCATGCTCACTGCCATGTCTCAAGGATTTCTAAGAACCAGACTGCTGGCAGATTCCCCTGGAACTGAGACAAATCCCTCTCTAACATGGCAACACAGCTCCTTTGCTTCAGAGAGAGCACCACTCTTATTGCATCCATTTCATTTCCTTTTCCCACAGGAGTGGTACTTTATTTCCTTACAATTGAAAGTATCAGATGACTTCATCTAGTGATGCCAATGGAGCAAACCAATGCACAACCCATAGACACCTTCACCCATGCTATTGTCTAGCTAGACTGTAGTTTGCTGTAGACATACCCAATCTAACTGTAAGGCCAGCTAGTCTTTCCACATGAATGATGTTCTGACATCCCCCAAGCCTGTATGACTGACAAAGCCTGAGCAAAATCCAAAACAAGCACTACCTCTGCTGTTAGCACCACACACTGCTGAGGAGCAAAGGCAAGGCCACACTTGCTCTAGAGTGCATGTCAGAGCAGATAAATTTATTTACTGTCTTACTCTTTTAGGAGAGACAATTAGACAAGAGGTAGGATCCTTGAAGATGGAGCTGAAGTACCCCATGAGCACTCATTCATCAACAGCTCCTGCTGGCTGTGCCCTGTGTCAAGAAAGCAGGTTTCTAAGCCTTGGGAGCTTGGACACTGATGGCTGCAAGAATGCTCTTCCATTAGTCATAACTCAGTGCAAACAGCCTTTAGTAAACACAGATGCACTGGGGACAGGGATTAACCTAGAGATGAGGATGCTGTAATGAGTTGTTTTATATCTGCCCTCTCTAAATCTAGCTCTTGTCAGAGGAGTAAACAGACCTTATCTCCAGCAGCAGTCTCCAAAGAAGCACTGCTAAAAACCAAGGTTACCACTACTTAGTGAGACACGCAATTACAGTTAGGGAATCGCTGCAGACTTGCCCAGACATTATTAGTTGTTTGCATATTGAATGCAACCTTCATGGTATCAGGAGTGGGAAGAAAGAGTGTAGAGGAGGAGGTTATCAAAGGGTAAAAACTTCTAAAAGCATCTAGATACTGCAAGGAATACAGCACCTTTCACGTGACACTAGGACAGACACGTGGCCAAGTCTGAGTGAGAAAGTAAGTCCTTGCTGAGAACTAAAGCAAGTCCGCTCTCCCAGGCACAAGTACTGCTACAAGAAGAGCTCCTGGCAGCTTTTTAACTTCTCAGTAGCCTTATTCCATGCTCAAGAGCATTTTGTACAGTCACTGCCATAGCTCCAGCCAGCCTCCCACCTGCACACAACATGGAAAACGGACTGGTGCTCTGAACCACAGACAGAGGCAGCGATTACCAGCTCCACTGCACCCTGCTTCAAAAGAAAGGCCATGGCCATGAGGAGCTTTGAAGGGCCAAAAGAAGGCTGCAGGAGAGGGCAATGCTCTCAGAAGGTGATGCTCTCAGAGTTGGTGCTCTCTCTACTCAAGACTTACAGTAGTTTAGCTGAAACAAGGGGAACCTGTACACTGACACTGTACTCAAGTCAGGCAAGATTAGGTTTTTATTTAAATCTGCTGTCAGGCAATTCTCATGGGAACACACTTTAGCAAAAGCTAAATGAGCTCAGCTGAAATTAGAGCACTTATGTGACATTTTGCACTCGGTTATCAGTTTACTGAAAAATACCAACACCACAGCATAAGTCT
Organism: Heliornis fulica; assembly: GCA_013399135.1. Taxonomy (NCBI): domain Eukaryota; kingdom Metazoa; phylum Chordata; class Aves; order Gruiformes; family Heliornithidae; genus Heliornis; species Heliornis fulica. Next base: position 61,624 of record VXBZ01007464.1, on the reverse strand, counting down.
TCTCTCTCTTCACAGGCTGTCGGGGCTCCTGTCAGGCATACCAGATTCATTTACAGGGAAATTAACAGGGACATCACTAAAAAAAAATAAATTTCTATTATGAGCATCTTGGTGGATGTTCAACCAGCAGAGAACATTTCAGACTGTTGTTCTGAATAACTGCAGAGGTTCTTGGGAACTTATTTGCATAAGCATCCAGGCTGAAGAGAGCACACTCCACATGAAGCTCTAAGGACCTTTAGTACTAGATAAGCTGAGAGAGTCACTCTGTTTGTGCAAATTGCACTAAGTGCCACAGATCTCTCTAAATCTGCACATGTGTTCTATTCAGCTGAAACAGGGGACAGAAAACATTTCATAATAACAAGTTCTTCTGCACAATCTCCTCTCCTTCCCCCTTCAGAAAGGTCAGGCTGCAGCAATTAAAGGACAGCCTCACGGATAAACCGCCATTGTTCCACTGAAGCCAGTACAGTAAAATATTCCACCAAGGATGATTTAGCTGCTTTGCTCTGCCTGCAAGCTGAGGTCTGAGAGGAGCATACTACCCTCCCACACTGTGTTCAACCAGAGCTCACACGTCTGACTGTGCTGCTGGGGCTTTGCCCACAAGCACCATGTATCGAGGTCATTTGATTGCCAATGCAGGAGGAAAGGAAATCTGTGGAATGTGGGAATAAGATGGTGAAGCTGACTCTTGTTATTGAGGACACAGCATTACATAAAGATCTTGAACTTCAGATACTTGCCTCAACCTTGATGGCACAGCGCCCAATTGCTCGGACAGCCTTGCGCACAAAGTCAACGTCCACCTCCGTGGCATACTCCTTGAGCTCTGCCAGGACCTGCAGAGAGAGCACACCCACTGAGTCCCCAGGGTCACACAGAGAACATTCCACTGACAAGAGATGCTTCTCGTGTAGCCAAACCTGACATGTGCTAGCCACACGCACTCAAAGCTAACGCAGTCAAACTCGAAATCAGTCCCACCGGCTTCGGTCAGGGAAACAAGACTTGGTTTAGGCTGGCCAAAACTAAGAGGTGCCATAGAATCATGAAAATGACCCCTAAGATCACCCAGTCCAACCATTAACCTACCACCACCAAGTCTACCCTTAGACCATGTCCTCAAGCACCGCATCTCCCCGTCTGTTAAACACCTCAAGAGATGGGGACTAAACCACCTCCCTGGGTAGACCATTCCATGGTCCAGATTACTTTTAAATTCCCCTGAAGAAAAGCTGGGGGGATAAATCATCTGCATTGAACTTAAATGTTGCTCTTCCTTCTTACACTGAAAACACAGTGAAGTAGGGGCTACACCCGTGCATGGAGATTTTTATGTACACTTCATTGTGCTTTCTGTCCTACATTCACTGTATGCAAAGCTCCAAGCAACTATCAATTTTTCCTCTCTCCTTTCACAAGATGAATCTCTGCATACCTACTGGATCCAAAAGGAGACAGCAGAGATCTGAGGACACCCTGGAACATGTGTACAGAGATTAACAACAGTATGAAGACATTTCCCATCTTAAGAATGATATTTACTACTTCGTCTCTGCTTTTTATTACTAATGAAAAATGAAAAAGGGCTTAAACCAGGACCTGCTGGGATCTTACAGACCCCTATCTAAAAAGCTACTTTATCTTAAACAAATCAATTGGCTTTGAAAAAAATTATTTTACAAGGGGATCCTGGAGATCCTAGGTAATTTATATTCCCTCAAAACCTCATTTGTTTCAGTTTTTCATATCAAACATGACATCAGGGATTTCACTGTGATGTCACAAATAGATTGAAAGGGACAGACGAGCAGCACAAAGCGAGACGGCTGTTTGGAAAAGTCTCTAGTGGATGCCAATTGCTCAGAACAATGACAAGATAAAGAGGCCTTGAAGGGCCAGACTGCAGACAAATAAATCCGCAAGGAGTAGACAGGACATCTGTGTTTTGAAGTTTTATTATTTCCTTGGGTGATTTATGCTGCACAGTACTTAAAGCACCCAGGTTTAGCAGCTTATGCTCTTCAAATAGTCCCTGAGTCCACCCCAAATTCAACCAGTCTGCTGCCTTGGTCTGGAATGGGTGCAGAGATAAAGAGTCTGGAGAAGGTGCAGAGGGAGGATGCAGGTAGGAGCATTTCAGGGTATATTTCTTCTGAAGCTTGGGTTGGTTTTAGGAATGGCTCTTTAGAGCCAGGAGGAGATTCATTCATTACTCTGCAGATCCCAGTCTCAGACTCTGCCCTGCAGACATCTCTGTCTTTCATCCAAACAACCTGCATTATCTAAACACTATCAAGAGTAAATCAAAACCTCTGAAGAGATTCTCATGGAAACTGATTTTTAACATGTTTTCCATGTCCTCAGCACAAAAGGGGAGTGAATTACCTTGCTGTGTTCAAAAACAAACAAAAATTGCCAGAGGAGAGAGCTGAAGGGGGTGCTTAATGTCACATTTAATGAAATTGCTTTGTGACAATTAGGATAGGACATTAATAACACTAACCAGAGGCACTAATCATTTTGCAGTAGTGTGAGGCCTTGTGGCTACGGTGGCACACAAGAATACTCCCTTTAAGGAAGGAATTTGGATTAAAACTACATCAAAGCCAAAACCTACACTGTAAAGTGGTCTTTATCCAGTTTTTGCTTTGTGCAATTTCCACTCTGGAAGCATGTTAAGCAAAATAAAGGTTACTTTAGCTCTGAAGAGTGCCCATGCATGAGTTTAAGAATTTAATTAATACACTTGAAATTCACGCTCCAGTAATGTCTGGCCTTTCTGAATGCCTCCACAGGCACACCTCTCACTTGAAACAAGCCTCTCAGTCCACCCTCAGCACCAGTGGTGACTCATCTGACAGGAGACATCAGCTCTCCTCTGGGAATTGTAATCTGTACAACAAGACCTATCTGTGGGTCAAGATGGGAGACACACCATGTTACTCTCATTTAAATTATGGAGCAAGCTCCAACACCTCCCATTAAGTAGCTGCAAAGAGCAACTATACAGAATCACAGAATTGTCGGGGTTGGGAGGGACCTCCACAGATCATTGAGCCCAAGTCCCCTGCCAAAGCAGGTTCCCTAGAGGAGGTCACACAGGTCAGTGTCCAGACAGGTCTGGAATATCTCCAGAGAAGGAGACTCCACAACCCCCCTGGGCAGCCTGGCCCAGGGCTCTGTCACCCTCACCGTGAAGTTCTCTCTCACATCAGTGCGGAACCTCTTATGGTCCAACTTGTGACCGTTGGCCCTTGTCCTGTCCCTACAGGCCACTGAGAAGAGCTTGGCCATTTCTCTTTATCTTCCACTCTTTAGATATTGATAAACATTGATGAGATCCCCTCTCAGTCTTCTCCAGGCTGAACAGCCCCAGCTCACTCAGCCTTTCCTCATAGGAGAGATACTCCAGGTCCTTCATCATCCTTGTGGCCTCTGCTGGACTCTCTCCAGGAGACCCCTGTCTGGTTTGTCCCAGGGAGCCCAGAACTGGACAGAGGACTCCAGGTGAGGCCTGACCAGGGCAGAGTAGAGGGGGAGGGTCACCTCCTTCCACCTGCTGGCTTCGCTCCTCTTAATGCACCCCAGGATCCCACTGGCCTTCTTGGCCACCAAGGCACACTGCTGGCTCATGGCCAACCTGTCATCCTCCAGGACCCCCAGGTCCTTCTCTGCAGAGCTCCTCTCCTAGGTGCCAGACCCTACACTTGCTGTTATTGAACCTCACCTGCTGCCTCACTGTCCAGCTCTCCAGCCTGTCCAAGTCTCACCCAATGGCAGCACAGCATTCCTGCATGTCTGCCAAGGGATATACCAGGTATCCCTATACCTGTGCTGCTGGTGCAGTCACACACATCCCCATGCAAGGGCCATGAGAGGGTCTTCCATCCCCAGAACACAAAGTAGACAGCAGAACTTGCTCAGCTGACCTGGGCAATGTTGGCTTGAGAAGCCAGGCGGATCATGATGTCTAGTTTCTCCAGTTTGACATAGATGGGGTCGTTGTACTTCACAAAAAACACCTTGATCTCCTGCTTCAGGATTTCAGGCCTGGAGGGAACATAACACTGTTTCACTCAAGACTGGTAAAAACAATGGTCTCTATCCTAACCAAAGGTATTTTTTTCTATTAGAAATCTACCCATTCAACAGTCACTGAGAAACAGAATGGTGTCCCTTTGTGTCTAGGGCTCACGAAGGAACACAGAAAAATTACAATTTGAAGAAAGTTAGAAGGCTGGAGAAAAAGATAAATTTAATGCAAATGCAGAAGTCGAGTCTCTCTATGCCTACACCTCTACCTCCTCCATGTGAGCTGCTGAGCCAACCACTGCAGGCAGACAGCAGACATTGGCGCTTTCAGTGAAAGAGAAGCATCCTCATCTCGATACAAAACCCACCTACAAACTCATTTTCTGCTTTCACTTGCAAGACCCAGTACATGGTAACCCTGCCCTGAATACAATCCCAAAGTGCTATCCAACCTATTCCATCCTTCCAGCAAGGAACCACAGTAAACATGCACGTGGGAGTAAACTAGGGGGAAAAAAACCAACAAGAAACCAGCAAAACCCAACCCACTGTACATCAGCACGTCACCAGCCTGGTGGTTCTTTGCTGAAGTGATCATCATAGGCACACTGAGTTTCTGTGGGTCACTATGACCTGTACAGTTACACCCTCTTTCCTATTTGCAATCTGATTTATAGTCTAATGAGAGGGCAGTTCTTACTGCTCTTAAGGAGGTGGTGAAGAATGAGGCAGGTATTGAAACACTGTATGATACTGGTATCATAAGTATGTGGTAGAGAAAATGAATTCGTGCTACCAGAGTCATGAGACACTTTAAATCATCCCTCAAAGGATCTGACCTTGGATTAAATGAAGTGTTGTGCAACTGGAAATATGTGAAGGTTTGAGATAACCAGGTGCCCTTGGACAACCCAGGAATTAAAGCCCTGTGAGGATTTACCTTTTCTGCACAATCAAGTTGATGTTCCTCAGGGCAACGTACTGAACTTCAGGCTCTCCAGACAGCAGGGTTACCAGTGGTGGGGCAAGTTTCTTCAGCAGCATGTTGTAATAGTCAGAGTCCTTGGGAAGAAGTTCCAGGAACTTCATCAAGACCTTCACGGCTGACAGCACCACTGCCGAGTTGGCATGAGACAGCCGAGGGGTCACCCGTTCACAAATACTGCAGACAGAGTAAGAATGGATTCACATTCATTTCAGAAGTCAAATACTTTAGATCTTATTATTATTCATATATATGTATTTCAGATATTCTATTTCCTCAGACACTTCTTTGATTTAGTCTTGTTCACAGAGAACAGGTGAAGTCCTGCCTTCCAGAAGACAAGAACGACACCTCTCTCAGCTTCAAGTTTCCCCGTGCCACTGTGAGCTCAGGATCTCCTCCAGCTCTCAGCTGGCCCCAGTGCATGTGCAGTCACTAGCTGCTTCTGCCTTTGCCTGGTGGCATTCTCTGTTTCAGTGATCTTGTCTGTCACAACTTTAACACAGCTACCAGAAAAACACTTTAGCCCCCATGTAATCATTTGGGGGCGATACTTCTCACTCGCTGAGGGGGTGGGGGCTGCTGCCACTTCAACCATTTGTTTCTGCAAATAAAGTTTTCTGTTACTCTGAAGATAGAAGGAAATAGCGACTTAAATACCCTCTCAAATCTCAGCTTCACCACTTGCCTCAGTAAATCCTATAATCAACAGCATCCTAAACAAGCCATCCCAAGCAGAGAGGAAGTTTGGGTTCATATGGTCTTTCTTACAGCAGCTGTCAAGTTTTCTTCCCACCCCCTCCTGCACATTGCTAACCCAGAGCAATCTTATTCCCATCTGTGCCTCAAAGTTTCCTTCCCCGAAAGATTTGCTTTCAGCTACCCTGGGAGGGAAGCATGGCCAAGCAAAGAGCAGAGGAGTTTAAATCAAAGCCAGGGACAGTGTCCAGCTGGGGCTGCCCAAGGTCACCCAGCTGCTTCAGCTCTCCATGCCTCAGTTTCTCCATGCACAGGGGTAATGACACCAGTCTTGCTCTGAAGGAGAATTGGATATAAACCCAAGTGCTGTCATTCTCCTGTGTGATATCAGGCTCCAAGAGTTAAACTCCACACAAAGGAGTAAGAGTAGTTACTGCCTCCCCAGTTTAACACACCACTCTTCAGAGGAATGATGGATGAGGAACTGGGACATGTTCACAGTTGTTCGAACTAGCGGTCCCTTTCCGACAAAGCGAGGATAATACTGGGCTCACACCCTGGAGATCTCTGCAGGATTCTAGCACTCATTAATAGCTGTTTCTGGCACAGAAACAGAGCACAAGGGGGAAGGAGATGGAGAGAAAAAAAAATAAAAAAACCCAGCAAGACTAATGGCAAGCTCTTTAAAAACAGTGGATGGTCTCTTGTGTCTCAAGAGTCTCTTAAAAATCTCATCATGGCCAACGTGGCCTGCCCAGGACCGTGCATGTGAGCTTGTGCCCTGTCTTTCCCATCCACCCCTCTTATCTACATGAAATATATCAAGTCTGAGAATTCCTCTGTTTCAAGTAATTTTCCTTGCTGGTTCCTTGTTCTCTTGGATTCAGAATCTGACTTTGTGGTTCTGGACACAGAAGAGGGAGAGATTTGAAGTGCACAAAATAACACCCTCTACCTAAACCCTAAGGCTTTGCATTCAGTTTTTGTCATTGCAGCCAAAGCTAAAAGCATAAGGGTGAATTTGGTGTTATAAGAAAAATAATTTTTTAACTTTTTTCAGTTCTATCGTATCTGTGACTAGTGTTCAGCTGAAAAAAATATTCTAGTTTCAGACCTGCACTACTTTGGAAGTCCCCAAATCAAGGCTTTTTGCTTCTCAAAGTAGCAAAATCTCTGCTTTAAACCAGAAAATCCTCCAAGCAAAGCTTCCAGATGGGCCAGCCATTATTATAGGTTTGGTCTTAGGCTGAACTCCCTCAGTAGTGCCAGTTCCTCTAAGAACTAGCCTTTTAAATAGGGGAAAAAAAAAGTTAAAAAGCTAACAATAAACAGTGTGGTTCTGCAAAGGTAAGGGGTGGGTTTCCAGCAGGAGTCCAATCTACCAAAAGTTGTGTCCCTTTCAAACCTCTTTTGCTCCAAGTCTTGTGCTGTTACAGCCTTGAAGCACCGTGACTACAAGCCCTCTGCAGAGCTGCAGCTGCCAGAGGCCTGCAAGTGTCCTGCTAGGGAATAACCTCAAACAGCCTGTGCAAAGAGCAGGAACAAACATACCTCTGAGCTTCCCGATCATCCTTGGGGTTGTAGTTGGACAGACAGTCCAGGATGAAGATCTGGCCCCACTCAGTGCACTCATTTAAAGCAGTCAGCAGCTTGTTGATGTTCTGAGGGTTCAAGTCCAGCAGGTTGCTGTTGGGATGAGATTCACTGATTTCTGACAAGGCAGCCACTGCGTTTGCTACAACCTGGGAAAAGAGAGGAGATGTGTCCTTTGCCAGCACACCACCAGTGACTTGGTAGAGATTAACTTGGGTTTAGCATGGGTTACACATGGAAAACAAACACAAAGATCCTGGTGTGTGCTATCAGCTGCTCAGCAGCAGTGGTCCAAGGCTTCAGGGACCTTGTAAAACCTCACTAACAACCTGGAGAGCCCAAAGCCTGACTGTAACCTTGCTCTCTGCCAAAGTCTGAAGAGCCTCTTGGGAAGCAAGTGAAAGAATAGCAGCACAGCATGAGGGGCTGCCTTCACACAGGAAGCATGAAAAGCCAGCATGGGTACAAAGAATATTTTGCTAAAGAAGTTTATCTTGCAAATAATTGTTTAATGTTTAAATCACCTCTGGACAGAACAGGGAGCTGGGACCAGGACCTCACAAAAGACTTTGGAAGGAGCTATAGGTGGCATCTGTTTTTATGTGGAACAAGAACATCTCACCTTCTTCCAGGCCTCCACCTACTTGCTTCAAGTAGGCACCATTTCCCCCTGCTCCCAGAGGTTGCTCAGCTGATATAGCCATGGTCTCAATACCTCTAATTGCCCATCTCATTCAGGAATGGATGCCTCTTGTCCCCCCAGCAGTCCTGTGGAACATTGCTTAACATGATCCAAAGATGAGAACCACCATCTCCTCAGTAAGAGATGTCAGGAAGCCTTCAGCTCCATAGCAATTCTCTCAGGTCACCCAGCTTGAAAGCAAAGACAAATTTCCCTAAAATGGACAAGCCCTACTAATGTGTGTTTTAATAACACATATTTCAATTCCAAAGAGGCTCCATAGCAGCCATTTGTCTGCTTTACAGAATTCCCTTCAAGCAAGCACACAGCACCACTCATCACTGAAAATATTCTTGCTACATCGAAGACTATATAAGGTCTTCTCCTCTCTCAGCTTGGATGAAAGGAAGCAGAGATGAAGTTCAGGGTCCAGCTTGACAAGAGTGAGAAGTGGGAGTGCAACACAAATTTATCATTTAGTTCCATACTTGAGTTCACCAGTTATTCTAGCAGATGCTATCTGAAGATTTCTAAAATAGAAGACTTGCAGAATATATAGACAAAAATAGAAAATTTACAGAGACAAGAGTCTTAATTTTGTTTTAGCTAGCTAGAAAAGGGATTTAAGCCTGAGTTTAACACACAAATCTGATATACCCTAAGAATAGGCATTTTCAGGTTATTTTACAATGTATATCACACTCAGCCCAACTCACAACTCACCTGCTAAAATGAAGATTTATAGCATTATTTTCTATGGGATTAAGGCAAAGAAACGTCTTATCTAAGATCATCTGATTCTCTGGATGACTAAAGATGCTTTTTATGTAGAACACTGAAAACAAGAACAGCGCGACCAGAAAATTCTCTGCATTGTTCCCATCACTGCTTGTCATTAAACCAATATATTCCAAAGTCACTGCACACACACAGTAATGTTGATTGCTTTGCATTTCACACCTAGAGGTCAGAGATAGGATTTTGATCCAAGTTTTCATGAATTTCATTAGATGAATGAGCCTTCTGTTACCAAAATCATTAGCAATCAGAACTGCTGTCCTCTTGTACTGTTTTAATGAGTAGCTTATTAAGATATGCTTCTTATTCTTCCCATTATTTAATTTGCCTGATTCATGAATGGTTAATGTGATACAGCATAAGACTGAAGTAAAATACAGTTTTAATTTCATTATATTTTGGAAGTTTACAAGTGAAGACAAATTATAAAAGTAACTGACAAGCTCCAAACCACGATGAAGAAAAAAGCACTTATAAGACGAGGACTTTGAAAAAAAATAATTTGAAGTAATAATAAAGTGGCAGAGCCAAAGCATCATGGAAAGGTACCTGTCAGTTGTATGAAGGAACATTGCTGAGCTTTGGCAAATGCACTTATGCTGCCAGGCACAGCCTTCATTGCAGTAACTGGCTACCATGGACTTCCTAAACCCTGGGGCAAGTGGAAGCCAAAGCAGACACACTTGACTTAAGTTACTCTACAAGAAAGAAAGTCAAGTCCGTTGCTTTAAATTTACCACAGGCACTGAAATGCTGTGACCACAAGCTGCCTGGTACACAGCAGTTCCAACCCAGAGACCTGGCTGTGACCAAGGTCTTGCTTTTAGGATCTTTTTGTGCTCCTCGGGATCTAGCGTGGCAGCATAAATACAAGTGTCCAGATCAAAGCTGAGGATGGGACATTACGTGGAGACCCACTAGATGCCAGACTTCCATTAGAAGCATTCATGAGAATGAGTGTCAGATGGCAAGATGTGCTCAGGAGCATGACTGTGGGCTCCTTGGGTGTTACAAAGTGGGCTGGAAGGGGCTGTGAAACACATTTGGTGGCAGCTCAGCTCTGCCAGATGGGCTGGGATATACAACGTCACAGTCCAGTAGAGCTGGTCCTCACTTCTACCTTTGCTGAACTGGGCTGCTGTCAGCTTGGTGACAAGATGATAAAGCAGAAGGGGTAAGAGAAGGGATGGAGAGTATCTTAAACTTTAAGCAACATTTATTAAAAAAAAGGACTTGCTGGCGATTTGCAATGAACATATTGATATGTTACGGTATGCCAACAAAAATAATTAGCATCTTCAAGGCTTTTTACACAGCCACAGCACAGTTGAAATGAAAACAGATTTCAGGAACCAGTCCAACATAAACACTGGTTCCAGTATGCACGCTCACCTCTCTTCATTGGCAACGCCACTGGCTTCACTACGAGACAGGAGCACAGAGAATACATCCAGCACTGCTTGGATGGATGGTTTCCATCCAGCACACAACCACCCCTACTTTTTGCTGACAGATCTAAGGGATGGCTCAGGCAACATGTAAACAAAGACTGAAACATTGTCCATGGTTTGGGATACCAGTAGTTACCAGTCATGTATGGGAAAAAGAGTCCATTAAGAGCCAGTCAACAGTTCATGTACTGCATCACCTGGGAACCTTATATATACTTTGGCAGTCACATAAGTGTCACTGGAAATATTTAGAATGACACTTTGGCCAAAGAAAATCTACAACAAAGCTGAAGTTTAAGTCTTCAACTTGTCTGACACTTCTTTCTTAACAGATCAACACAAGACAGTGAAATGCACCAGCACTGAACAGCAAGAAGGTACAAGGTGACAGAATGGGCCATGGAACACGTGTGGGGTTCTTTTACCATGAAATAAATAGCCATGATTACACACTGCTGAGGGACATACTGCAAGTAAAGCTAAAGCTTTACCAGTGGTGCAGGACAGAGTCCTCCATGGAACTGGAGGAGTTACACTACCATAGCCATTTCTTGGCTGAGGAAAAAAAGCCATAAACTTATTTAGCAAACAAAGTATTCTCTGCCTTTCAACACCCACAACAAGTTCATTTAAACAAGAAACCAACCAGGAGTTGGGTAAGTTATTTCACAGATTGGAAGGAGACTAAAAGTAAGAAAGTAACATCTAATATAGTCTCTAGTTCTCAAAAATAAAGAGCCCCCACCACCAACAAGGTCAACCCACTAGCCACAGATATGTGAGCCAAAACAATTAATGAACATGGAAAACTTCTAAAAGATTAAACCTGTAAATTATCTCCACGGCAAAATGCTTCTCTTGACTCACAATTAAGAACATGGTCTTTTAGCTATCAACCAATGAGAATGAGCCTAAAAAACACCTAAAAAGTAGAAATGCATAGCAAATTGAAGATTTAATAATAATAATAATAATAATAATAATAGGTTCCTGGGTTGCTGCTGTAAATCAGTCCACCCTGGGTACGCTTCAGCATTATTCAGATGCAGTCACAGCAACATCCCATTAGAACACAGTTGAGCCAGATGACAATAAAACTTGAATTTCCCAACAAATTTAGACTCTCAGAGAAGGGTCATTGGGATGATGAAGATAACTAAATCTTACATGCTCTTATTAAAGGAAAAATAAAATCCTGCCCTTTACACTACCAATTTAACAAGAACCCACATCTTAAAACCCACCTACAACCCCCTCTGCAGCCAGAGAGACCAGATCTGACCTCACAGAGAGCTGCAGAGGTAGGAACACTGATTTGCCAGTTATGCCTTCTGGCAGCTCAAACCTTTAGCTTGGAGCAAATGGTATAAAATACATAAACAAGGAGGAAAGGGGGTGGGTGAAAACCTGAGTGTCTGCCTATCAACCCACACGGAAAAAGCTTTGCAGGGGGTGGGGGGACAGGAGGGAAGCTAGGCAGATCTAGAACACCAAACAGTCAAAGCAATCAGATTATTTTGCTAGCATCCCAGGCTAATTGGAAATTAAACCAAGTGTGTAATGGAGTTAATGAAATACAGCGTTCTGCTGCTTAAAGCAGGAACCTCTGGCACACCATCCCATTAAAATGAGGAGAAAATTAAGGAATAAGAGGCTTTGAAAAGCTGCCCTCCCCACATAGCTGGAGGCTCCTACCCTCAAGGGAGCCAGGCACCACGTGATGTTTTTGAGAGGTGCTGACATTTTCGAAGAGCACGCTGAATGTGCATGGTACGTTTGTGTCATGAAGCAGAGACTCCCAGATGGGATATTAGGGGCATCCACATGGGTGGATATGTCACAGGGCCACTCATTTGCATAGTCACCAATGATGCTGGGTGCCCAAAAGGTCCCTAACAAGTACCAATACAGATAAGCTCTCGCTCCTGAGCATGACCCTTTTGTGCTCATGTTAATTATGTGTCATCTACAAGCCTGCCTTTACTTTGCTTCCCTAGAAATAATCTATGAACTATTAGAAAGGCCCAAGCAGGCAAGCAGAGAGCCTATATGAATCTCTCACACCGTTAATGCATGTAATGTGTATGACTTTAAGTTAAAACCCTGGGAGACTAACCCATGCCCAGCCTACGAATAGTCTTGGAAAGCAGTAACAGCTCACCTGCTCAGCCTTAATTGTGACAGATTTCCAGGGCTCTGGCTAAGTCATTCATCTTCCACTAATTCCACCACAGGAGCCTGTACTTTAGTGCCTAAGAGTCTGGAACTGCGCTGCTGGATACACGATCAGTTCCTGGCCACGGTCTGAAAACTGCCTGGGTGGGGAAGGCCTCCTGCTTGCTTTTTGCAAGAGGGATGGGTTTTCCTGGAAGTGGCAGTAGAATGGAAGTCAGTGTGGTGCTTCCCCAACTGGTTTTTGTACCTCCCTGCTCCTCCTGCACGCTGCAGTGAAACGCTGCTTGACAGGCCGAAACGCCGCTCCCGCCCTCACGTCCTGCGAGATCAGGATGTCTTCTGTGGAAAGCAGGAAACCATCCTTCCCCCAAAGGGTGAACCTCTTGGGGTAGGTGGGCAAGGAGATGCTCAAGGATGGCTCCAACACAAAGGGGTTTCTCCTTGGTACTGCTGACCACTCCTGTGCAGGAAATCAAGCTGCCAAGGGTCTGCAGCCCCCTGTGCTGTTTCCAGAAAGCACCGTGGGCTGATCTCAGACTGGAACAGGCACCCAACACAACAGGAAGGTTTCTTACACAGGTTTGGTTTAGGGTTTTTTACCTAAAGGCCCTTTGCAATTTTCCTTGTGGAGATTCTCACTGGCACCATCCAGTGGCAAATGGCTGTGTCTGATCCAGAAACTACTTAGGAGAAAGGCACCAGGGGGGTGCAGAATTACAAAACATCAAAGCCACAGCATTTTGTGACAAACAGTGCTTGTCCATAGCTAGAGGTGTCTGTACTGATGAAAAGGTAACATCTAGACACACAGCCACAAAATTCCCCAGCACTCTGATTGATATTCCAGGTCCTGGAACAATCTATTGGACAAGACTAATGCTTTGGAAATTAAACACATGCTGGTAGCAGTAATTGGAAGATGACAGGTGTGATGGATGAATTTGTCAATTAAGCTTTATAAATGATAGGTCTGCAAGGACAGACTGTGAAGCCATGGAAATTCACACATTATCATATAAATTTGTTGCCTCTCTCCCTCAGAGTGCTAGTCTTCAAAAGACAGGGGAAAGCATGGCTTCTATGGGAAGCACTCAGGATCAGCATCCCTCCAACCAAACAAGCCACTGGAGAGGGTCCAGAGGAGGCCACAAAGATGCTAAAGGGGCTGGAGCACCTTTCCTATGAGGACAGGCTGAGAGAGTTGGGGCTGTTCAGCCTGGAGAAGAGGAGGCTCCAGGGAGACCTTCTAGCGCTCTGCCAGTACCTCAAGGGGGCCTACAAGAAAGATGGGGAGAGGCTGTTCAGTAGGGCCTGTTGTGACAGGACAAGGGGTGATGGTTTCAAAATAGAGGAAGGGAGATTTAGATTGGATATTAGAAAAAAGTTCTTTCCTGTGAGAGTGGTGGAGCACTGGAACAGGTTGCCCAGGGAGGTGGTGGATGCCCCATCCCTGGAGACGTTCAAGGCCAGGTTGGATGAGGCCCTGAGCAACCTGATCTAGTTGGGGGTGTCCCTGCTTCTTGCAGGGGGGGTTGGACTAGATGAACTCTGGGAGGCCCTTCAAACTCTAATCATTCTATGATTCTATGATTTCCCACATACAGGCTTTATATTCCCTCAGATCTGTTTAGGACAGACTGAACCTCCCCCTAGATACTCAGTGTCAGCCTCCAGCTCCCTGCCAGAGCTCAGCCTTAAGCCTAAACCAGATTTCCAAAGGCAAAGCCAGGCCTACCTTCTCCTGTGGTTTACAGCTTTGCAGTCTGACTGCTTCAGCAGACAGGCAAGCTGGCTTCTGAACTCCCACCATCTCCCATGTTGCCTCTTTCAAGCACCCCACCACATACATTAACACAGCCACTGTTTAATAAAGTCTCTGCCACAACCTCTACCTATTTAATTTCCAGCTTGGCACTATTAGCTGTCTGCTTACTTTGCAAAAAGTGCTGCTCTGCCTCCTGAGCAGCCTCGTGGGGACAGCAGGAGTGCCCTGCAAGCCACAAAGGGAAGCCCACACTCTTCTAACAGCCCCTAAGCAATGGTCTCATTCACTGTAACATACCCAATTCTGGGTAAACAAATCCCACCTACAAATGCTATCAGGTATCTCCCTGAAGGAATTACCTCCACCTGCAGCATAGATTAAAAACCACAACAAAACACCCACACAGAACCATCAGAGATATGGTTGGGGGACTTTAAGATACAGCCTTCCTTCTGCAACACCTAGGCTGAAAAGAATAGTATTTTACAGATGGTGAGACAGCCAGGTTATCTTCAAGACAGCCCCAGACTGATAACACGCTGCAGAGGCAGAGCCCACAGCTCTCAGCACTATTCATCTCTATAACAGTCTAGAAATTTTTGAGTCCTTACAACCTTCATGAGCAGATATCCTGAACTCATCCCACAGTGGTGGTTCACTCCTTGTACTAGGAAAAAAAAACATTTTCTGCAGAGGAAAAAACCACACAGCTGTGAAAAATCCAAGCTTCCCCATGAGGAACTAGGGCTTTCATGCACCCATGAAAGGGGTCATGTTCCAGCCCCTGTTATGCAAGAGAAGATCCACAGTGTCCCAGACTGCCTCCTACAAAGTCCTGTTGGAACTCAAAGGTCCACCAATAGTTTCTCAGCAAGAGGCTCATTCTCAGCTTTACTACACAGTAAAGGATAAAATTCCTGCTAAGTAGTACACAGTGGAGGACAGCCAGGGAGGCAAAAGCTCTTCTGTTTCTAAACAGTTTCATTCCTCAAGACATCAGCTCAGGAAGACATACTGCTTACCAACTAGTCAGAGAAAGAACAAAATGAGGACCTTCTTCCTCCATGAGGTCATCCAGGAAGCCCAAACTTACACACTGAAGTTATGGCTTGCAGAGAAGGAACCTACATGGCTTGCAGTCACAGCAGGAGAGACAAGAGTGCACCAATATCTGTATCAATAGGTTTTAATCTAGTCTGTGAACTACAGAGACTCAGTACTGCTAGAGAGAGTTCTGATTAGATCAAGATGGATCTGGCCACCTCTAGGTGTCAGAGATCAATAGATTCCCTTCTTAGTACAGGTTCTTAAATGCTAAAGGGAACAAAAAAACCCAACAGACACAACAAAAGACTTGAAAGATATTCCCTGCACTTGGTATATTTACTTATCAGCTTGCTACATGATCTCAGTTTACTCCATATTGATTCACAACAGCGCTTCTCCCAAAAAACCACGATGTGTAGATGGTGTAAAACATGACATTATTGGACAGCACATAAGTGCTATGTCTATACAGCCCACAAAAGCACAGGAGCTGAACAGCCAACACCAGTGAAAGCTTTGATCCAGTGCATCACAGTGATCAAGCAGGATATAAGGAAGAAGAAATGCTACAAGAAGGAACTGAAAACTCCACTGCACCTAGAAAAAATTGGGAGAAGATGACACCAACCAAACTAACTTAAGCCATATGGATAACAGGTAGATTGCCAAGAAGTGGGTTAAGAGTTACCCTAGAAGGTCAAGGATTTAAAATATTTGGAGAGAGAAAGGTTGTTTCACTCAAATATTGAAAGACCAGTAAGGCTGAAGATAGATTTCCTTTTATGTCTTTCTGCTAATATTTACATTCCTGAAGAAAAGCAATAAGTGCTGTGATAAAAGCCAGGAGGGAGCCGATTATAAAATAAGGTAACAGCTTTGCTTCTGCTTTAGACTGCTGCCATCTCCTGGACTTGCTCTGCATCACCAGGGCTCAGCACTTTTGAGTGCTCCAAGTCTGATTCACAAGCGTCAGAAAAAGGCTGTATCAGGAAAAATATGTTTGTCCAAGTCTGCAGGAGCCTCTGAGGTGTCATCAGGTACTCTGATCTACTGCGGGATGCCAGCTGCATTCTGCAGTTATGGGCCATTCACATACAAGCAGGAATCCATGAAAATCCTGGGATGTCCTGCTGGAACTATTTTGTTAGAGCGTGAGGATTATGGGAGGACATGCTTTGAGTTGCACTATACCAAAGTTACCAGCAAGAAAAGCCAGCCTGTAGGATTAAGTCCAGCAGCACATGGACAGCCTGAAGCACCCAGAGCTGGTCCTGCTGAGCTTTACACAAGCAAATGCAGAGTGAAAAAGGGGAAGGGTTTGCCTTAATACAGCTCCAGGAAGAAGTGTGGGTTATTCTGTGGAGGGAAGCTCTTTGGCAGAGTCCCAAGTGATGATGGGCAGCCACAAGCACTTTAGGTCTATCTGTAAAGGGAGATTAAAGACCCCTTCTACAATCAGACTTCTGCAGTAGTAAGAGCCACCCAGTAATCAAACCCTCATATGCATTATCAGCCCACCATCTGCACTAGGACATGGCAGATAAACTCAGCTGAAATGCAGCAAGCCACCACCCCATCTGGTAACTTGACATATATATCCATAGCAAGACAGATGCAATTAGAAGTTGTAATTAATTCATCCAGGAAAAACTGCAAAGCTACCAAGGACTTCTTTTTTTCTTCAGAAAAGCTAGTGAGTTACCAGACTCGGGTGTCAGTCCTTTAATCACAGCTACAGTCAAGCTCATCTGGAAGGATGTGCTCCTCCTCCTGTTCAAAAAGATGACTCTTACCACTGTATTTGAATGAAATCCAGATCCTGACAACAAAAAGCCCAGATAAAGGGGAAAACAACCTTAGCTGTGCCCCTACAGCACCTCAACAGGAATTCAAAGAGATGCCCTGAACATCCCCAATCTCTGTTTGTGTGATTGTGTGATTCTATGATAATTAACTACTAGTCTAAAAAGAGGAATTAAAAAAAACACCCCCCAAAACGTTTCTGACAAGGTCACCTCCAATTTAGGCAGACATCTTTATGATGAGGGTGATCTGAGATGATAGAAACACACAGCCTCATCTCTGCACAATTACAACACAATTAGCAAGCTACAGATGGAGTTGTTACTCTATCCAGCACCCAGCTAGGATGGTTAGTGCTTGCTCATAGGCTAATGGCAGCCAATTACAAAACCCATAATAAAACCCTTCTTGAAGACTATTTTTCAACAGAAGATTTTTAACTTCTACTCAAAGTCCTCATTTCTCAGAAGAGAGAACAAGTGTGGATTTCCCATCTAAAAAAAATCTGCTTCATTAAGCATCAAATGTTGCCTATTTCCACCAGTCATCAAAAAAAGAGAAACATTTTTAATAATATAAATACGAACGAGTTCAGATAACAGGTTGCCATGACTGAGCTTCTCCATTTGCAGAGGAATGAGCCAGAACATCCATTTGTACCATTCTTCTCAGTCATCCTTCTTTTGATACCTGATACAGATACATGTATGTTACTTAAAAAGAGCTTCCAGACAGGGCTGTGTTCCATCTGGCCACAGAGAAATACTTTAATAAAAATCAGCTTGCATACAAATATAACTTACTTGGTAAGCACATCTCTTGGTCATTGGGAAGCCCCACTGGAATTTCACATGGAGAAAATGTCAGTTAATGAAAATAAAGTTCATCTTCCTAGTCAAGCTGTCCAGCAATGGGCTGGACAGCTTGACTAGGAAGATGAACTTTAATTAAGGGTGGATAGTTTTTGCACTTTTAAGGGATCAACTAGACCACACAGGCATGAATTTCAAAGTGGACAAAAATCCCAATAAACATGACTAGAAGGAATGTCTGAATCTACTAACCTTGTAATGTGACTAAATAGTGTATTGTCAGCATCTGTAAGAGCCCCAAACCTGATCAAATCTCTCCTCACACACCCTTAAAAAGCAAGAATATAACGCCCTGTCTACAGCAACACCTGGGGAACAGCACACTGAACACCAACCACACAATCCTCTCAAAGCCTGTGGATATGAAAACACACCACAGGCCTCTTCATCACTATCACCTCTCCAAATCACACTCTCCTGCTGTGAATCCTCATGTGGGGAAGAGCAGGCAAGTACAATGAGGCAGGTACTGTGATCCTGCAGTTTCAGGAGCTGCGGAGCTGCAATCAACTGCAGCAGCTGCAAATGCTTTGCTGCCACAGCCCATCCTCATTAACAAGGAGCTCATTAGTTGTACTGATGTTTTATTAGGAAATCCTGTGCTACTTTTGGGGGTTTATTTAGCAAAAAGAGCATACACTGACCTTTGGCATTCCTCCTTTTCTCCCCAGTCATTTAAGCCAGCTCTACGTTAACGTGCTTTTGAAATAGATATTGGTATTCTCCTAACAGCCAACGGTTCATTTACCAAAACAGCTATTTCCAGAGAGATTAATGAGCAGAAAGGGCAAGCAAAACCTCAATAACTTCTCCTGAAGTACCTCATCTTTTCAGCCTGAGCTCCTCAACTCATATCCATGAGGCTGTAATCAGAAGAAAATTAAAGAGTTGGAACCAAGGCTAGGAGAAGAACAGGTTATATCCCTTTCCACAGCACACTCTGTTGCTTCCCAGGAGCTAGTGAATGCCAGGGGCAAGTATTCAAGTGGAACTAAAGCAGCCCAGTCAAGTACTTTCAGAGGCTGCAAGGCACACCCTCAACATTAAATTAAAAAAAACAGGTGTTTTCCCCTACAGGCCTCAAAAATTGCCTAGCCAGAAAGAGCATCTTCAAGTAGTCATCAATATTCATGCAGAAAACTTCACAACAGAAAATCAGGCACACATTCAAAAAGAGACAGGTCTCAGAGGCAATAGGTGCCTGTGTCTTTCGACAGGCACCACCACTCACAGATTTGTGCCAGAGAAAATCAGACACCTTTAGTTTACTGTCTCCAGAAAGCTGAATGAAAAGCAACCTGCAGTCTTCACTGTCCTACCAAAGGGGACAGTACCTTACCATATGCACTTGACTTAGCCAAGCCCACCTAAAGACAGCTAGAACAACACAAAGATTAGCTTCAGGTGGTTTGATTCAACAACCAGGGAAAGAGCTGTTACACTCACCCTTAACAATGTGAAATTATGTGTTTAAGCAGAGTCAAATCAGATCTATGCTCCCAAAGAGTTAAAAAGTAGCAATCCCATCATTAAACTCGGCTACAGAAGCTTTCTTCCCTGCTAGGAGTTACAACCCTGGTATGCTCCCTGGATTTTGGCAGGTCACAAGAAAAAAAAATTGAATTAAAAGGATTGCACAGTGGGGCACTTCAATCAATTGTCCACCACCTTTCAGTTAAAAATAACAGTGGCACACGCCAGGCATGGAAATGGACCCTTCATCAACTGTGGTGAAATACTGATTTAGTAGGTAATTTAGTCTTGTGAAATGCTTGGTCTTGATCTCCACCTCTGCTCTGACGATTCATTTAACTTTATTAAAAACATAAGCATTGATTTTCTCCACTCATTACAGGCCAGTGGATTTATCTGCATTAGTGAATGAATTAATTCAATCCCCTAGTCCAAGAGGAGCTGAAGCCTGCAGGAAAGCAATAGACACAAGCTGTCACCAAGGTAGCAATATCAAGTGTTTCTTGCTCTTTTAACTCATTTAACAAGGAAGTTAAACTTCTGCTTCAGCCCCCAAGACAGGCAAAAGCCCAAACAGGTGAAAAAATAGAAGACATTTCTTATTTTCTGAGGCAACAACTGTCCTCTAATCAATGCATTCACCACGGTGCACTAATGCAACTGAAAAGCCTTCATATTTCTGATTATCTGCCTGTCACAAACTGAAGCAAAGTGCTGGAAGAACATATAAATTACCATGGGGTTGGAGTCTGCGATCAGGTCACGCAGGGAATCAAGAAATCCTTGGTCCTCCACCATCTGGGCATTGATGTCGTGCAGCTTCGCCACACAGACAGCCGCGGTCTTTCGTACGTACGGGTCTTCGTCCTTCAGACACTTGCGAAGGGGCTCACACAGATACTCTGTGATCTTGTCCACCCTGATGCATCCCATCGTACGGACAGCCAGGGCACGGATGAGAGGGTTGGGGTCTTCACAGTCCTGCAAGGGGACAGAACATGCAGTAAACATCTGCACCACCAGCCACCGATACTTTCCCTGCAGCCAGCATCAGGCTGTTCTTATTTCAAAGAGCATTATCTCTGATTACACACCAAGGTAAATTTAGGTTGGATATTAGGAAGAACTTCTTTACTGAGAGAGTCATCAAGCACTGAAACAGGCTGCCCAGGGAGGGGGTTGAGTCCCCATCTCTTGAGGTGTTTAACAGACGAGGAGATGCGGTGCTTGAGGACATGGTCTAAGGGTAGACTTGGTGGCGGTAGGTTAATGGTTGGACTGGATGATCTTAGGGGTCATTTCCAGCCTTAAAATTCTATGATTCTATGAACAGCAATCAGAACAGATCAGGGATAAAAGGTGGATTTTTGTGGTTCAGAGAAACATTCTACCCCATCTCAAGATGGTTTCAGGCTAGGACAGCTGGTGAAATTGCAGTCTCTGTGTCCTTTGGTTCTCCTGGGCAAAGCTTTTAACTCCACCGGGCCGCTACAGCCACGCTACAGGTGGCTCCCACCATGCAAAAACTACCCACTGGCAACTTTCAGACAAAAAACACTGGTTTCCAGGCCTGCTGGTTTAAAGGTGCAAGAGAATATAATGGGGAAAGTCAATGACTAGACACAACGTAACCACAACATGCTCTCATAAGAAAGCTGGAGAAGAACTGTTCATGAAGAGACATAGTATGAGGGGTGATGATTTTAAACTAGAAAAGGGGAGATTTAGGTTGGATATTAATAACAAATTCTTCACTGTGAGGGTGGTGGATCACTGGCATAGGTTGTCCAGAGAGGTGGTGGAAGCCTCATTCCTGGAGATATTGATGGGGCTCTGAGCAACCTGATCTAGTGAAGATGTCCCTGCTCACTACAGGGGGTTGGACTAGATGGGCTTTGAAGGTCCCTTCCCACCTAATGCACCCTCTGATTCTATGAAACTATCACCAATGCCTGTTTCTCACAAGCATCTCAAGTTTGCAACACATGAAGCACTAAGCAAAGGCCAGTCTAGAGGTGCTCTTCTGATGAGAGGAGAAAAAAGCAGAAGGGAAGGTAGCCTTTCATACTGCAAGCCTGTGTCATCTCCATACATCTACATCACAGAGCATACCTCCTCCAAAATGAGCCTACAGAAGATGGACACAGAATTGCCTACAAAAGCACAAAGTATCTTTACCTTTTACTGCTTAAGTTTCCTACAGCTGAAAAAAGCCACCACTTAAAACAAGGGAAGTGACATCTCTTACCAGCACATTGAACACCTCAAACTGTGACCCGCGTGCCAGGTGCTGATCTAGGGCGGGATAGTGTCAGCACTTTCACTTTACTAACACCTGTCCCTCAACTTGCCAAAAGGGACATCAGACATTTTCTTAAAATGGAATTAATTTCCTTGTTTGTTAGTCCATTTGAGCAGAATTACACTTTAAAGACATGACAGATATCAATAATCTTTCCAGGGAGAAAGGCAGGGACATTTTTTCTGGCCCAAAGTAGCCCTGCTCTCAGCCAGGTCCTCACAGCTCTTTCAGGGTCAGGCACCACACCAGAAACTTAAAACATCATCAGATTACCCAGTGTCTCAGATATTACAATGCTCCAAGAGAAGACTCAACTTCCTCTAAGCACTCACTGGGTTTTAATTTGTGTAGCCTGTGACTGAAATAACACTTCCTAGGTAAGAAGAGGCAACTTGACAACAGAACTGAATGCAATACAGAGATCAGGCTGTTGTTTTTCCAGTGAACTGTCTTACAGTTTCACCACAGATAAGGGTTTACCACACAGAGTACAGCTGAAACTCAAACAAGAAGAAGTAGATATCTATATGACAGAGATACTAGAAAGGCTGAAAAATTAAAAATATGAGTTCTTCTATTCAATACCAAAAGCTGGTCTTTAATGGTGATTAGCAAAGCAATAGAAGCAGCTTTTCCTGGAGCAGGCTCTCTCATAACAACATACAGGGCACTGAAGTAATCTCCTCTGCAAGAAACCAGCAGCAGCAAGTGAGAGAGAGGACCCAACGCTGGAGGATTCAGCATGTCAACTCCTTATTTTCTGCTCCTCTACAAGCACTCCCAGCCAAGAAATTTGAGTACAAAAGCAGAGATAAACAACAGCTCACAAAGGCCAACAGACAACGGAGACACAGTGACAGCCACTGGACTGAATCGATTTCTGATGAGCCATAGGAGCAAGTTACCTTCACAAAGCTGTTGACAGCCATAATGGCCATATCTGGCTGACTTTTGGCATAGTTCATCAGGTACAGGTAGACCAGCTTCTTCAGCTCCAAGTTGTCTGTCTGCATGCAGTTCACGACATCGGGGAAGAGCGAGCTGGACAGGCAACAGGAAGCGAGAACAGACACAGCAGTGAGGTTCCATGGTAAGCAAACAGTCAGTAATGCTATAAAGGGAGTCAGGAAAAATGGAGATCTTCTCTAGCTGCCCTGATGTCTAATGGGTGGTCAACTTCCCTCCCAGTACAGTCAGCAATAGCTTTTATCCATAGCTTTATCACTGAAACTCTTGTAGGGCTTTACCTTCAGTCAGTTATGGAACAGATGAAAGCTAATGCAATCTCCTAGAAGTGTTTTAACTGGGAAATTCACCAAACTGGAAAACTCTACCATGCCAGGCCTGGAAACCAACCCACAACAACAAAAAAAACCCAACAAACATGCTGCTTGAAAATGTTTTGGTAATGCAGGATATTTACAAAGAATCTGGCAAATTTCAGACTAGTAAACCCCAGAGCAGTTTAGGAGCTTAAATGTTGACTGAAATGAAAGCTGAGTTTCACTGAAATGTCAAACAGCAACCTGTAAACAGCACTGCAGAAGAACCCCAATGTTACACAAGGATATCTGCAGCTCTGAGATATGCAGTAGAGATTTAAAGGTGAAGGGTAAGTGCTTTTGACAAAAATTATTATTTTTTCTTCCCATTTTTCTGTTCCCTCATTCTCTAGTGAAGTCATGATGCTAAATTTACAACCTTGTATTAATTTCCGTGGCAACAGACCACACTGCCATGAATACAGGACTTCTGCAACTTTATGGTAGACTTCAGCTAATGGAAGATGCTGGAAGGGAGAAAGCATTCACTCATGCAAGTGTTTCTGGTTGCCTCAAAGAGAGAACTTCCTGAAAGGAAGTTGTTGAGCTGTGGGTCAGCCTCTTCTTGCAGGTAACTAGTGATAGGACAAGAGAGAATGGCTGCAAGTTGTGCCAGGTGAATTGTCCAGGAAGGTGATAGAGTCACTGTCTCTTGGGGTGTTTAAGGAAAGGTTGGCTGAGGTACTTATGGACATGGTTTAGTGAGTGATATAGGTGGTAGGGGGATGGTTGGACTAGATCTTGGAGATCTTTTCCAAACTTTATGATTCTATGATTCAAAGAAAGTATCAGGGACCATGTTGCAGAATATAAATGCCTGTGCCCTTTAGTCCCTACAAGGCAAAGGTTCACTATAAAGCCCAATCACTCTAAAAGTGTAACAAATTTATGCAATGAAAGGTCAGGCTAAGAACAGCACTTGGAATTACCTTTCTGACACTAAAAGCCAGGCTAGCAAGAAGTGAGAGTCATCCAAAGTGACACATAGACCAGCTGAATTCTGTATGTGCTTTTAAATAAAAAGGCCTATTAGGCACCTACTTAAACACACGTTGAAAATGATTGTTTCTATTGCTTTCAGTAACAGGAAGGAGCTGGAGAAGCCTGTGACTTGGGCATAACCAGCCTCACTACCCAGCTGAGGTGACAAACTGAGAGCTGTTCCAGGAGAAGCGTGCCACTACACCCAACTGAGTCCCAGGAGAACCAGAGCTGCTACAGGTGAAAGAAAAGTTGCTTTTACCTGACATCCTTCCCCACAGTCATGGCTGCAATAACCTTCTTTACAGCTTCTTTTCTCTTCTCTTTCTTTTCATTATTGAGCTCAGCCTTCAGTTCAAAAATCTCTCCTGGCAGAAGACAAAACAAATTGAGGCTCTTGGGAGAAGAAAAGGGTCAGGCTTTAGGGATACCTCAGAAGTGGTTTTGGACTTTCCCAGCCTGCTCTTCCCATAAAAATGGCACAGCAAGAGGTAGAAGCTGATGGAGAACATGGCCCACAGAGAAGCAAAGCTGCAACTCTCAAGAGAATGATACAGGCTATAACTCACTAACGAAAAAGCAGTTAGTTTGTAACAAGCACCATGCTGCATGTTGCAGCTCTCCCACTTCTACAGCATTAAACCACATCTCTGTAGCGTCTGTTTCTTGGAGGCAACTATTATATAACCAGGAGGAAAAGATATTTGGAGATGCCAGATTAGTGCCTACAAGAAAAAAAAAAAAAAGAAAACAAAACAAAACCCCAAATCTAACTTTGTAGGATTTTTGCCCAGACTTTTAAAATTTTGCTTATCATCTTGTTGCATTTGCAGGAAGGAAGAGAACACATCAGACTGCAGTGTAGCCCAAATGCCACAATACACGGTGGCAGAACCAGAAAAGCACAAATTTAGACCAGTGGAATAAATATCTTCTGAGCTACAGAGACAGCTACTACCAACAAAAGCTACAGAGACAGCTACTACCAACAAAAGCAGTGAGTAACACAGCTTGCCTGGATTCCGAGGTTGCTCAAGCAGCCTTTTCCATGACAGTAACTCTTCCAAATATTACTGCATGGAAAATTCAGTTCAGGCTGGATCACAGAAGTGACAAAGCAAGCTTGCAAAATACAGCAACACATACAAAAGTCAGCTTATCAGGCCTGTTCTACATGGAGCAAGTGGTGTGAGAAGGATAATGGTACCAACTGACAGCTTTCCCGGGGTAGGAAAACAAGCAGTATTCCCACTGAAAGCCATGGGCTGAGGTCACATAATAATTATCACAATATCTCTGATAAAATACATTCTAGTCCCTAACCTTTGTCACATCAGCAGCACTAATTACTGACAAGCCTGGCACAAAAAGACTAGCAGGTGCTTCAAGAAGAGAAGTCACTGTTCTGAAGAACAGGGTGCAGTGACCGCTCAGAACACCTCCTTCCTGAGAAGATCTCGCATTACTCACCCTGAGATCATGCCCTGGAGCAGAGCTGAGCCAGCAGCAGCATGCTGCAGAGCTCATGGCCTCTTGCAGCCAACCCAGAAAAATCTGCCCAATATTTCAGATAGATTTACAGATAGATTTCTTCCTTAGAAAGATTCAAACTTCATTTGCTTAAATTATGAGCTCATTATGAAGTTTAATGAAACATAAATAGATCAGCACTGTAGGTTTTTTTTTTTCACCTCACTGGCAAGCACTCATCAGAAACATTCAGCCTTTCTGCAAAGAAGAGGTTAATGCAAACCATTTTCCACATCAGGTGTAAACTGCAGCCAGCAAAAGTTGGGATAAACAGTTTTGTTTGAGAACAGGTTAGGGGAAAAAAAATATCTTCCTGGCATGGTTTCAGCATAAGTCCTGTACTGAAACAGGTGAAAGGATAAAATGTCCCCAGATACTTTCCCATCTTCTCGTTTTTAAGGGCAGCAGTTTTTCCTGAGGTGAGGTGACCACCACACCCAGAGTAAAGCGAAGGGAAAGCCAAACGGAGCACTGCGGCTTTGAAGGAAGCAGCAATAGGAAATCCTCTTTTCCTTACAACAGCCTGATGCAGAGGTATACACTTATACCTTAAATATTAAACATCTCTCAAGCAACTTAACTTTGATGCCCAACAGAACAACTGTCCTCAAGTCTTAAGCTTGTTAGTCAGTAACTAAAACTTTGTCTCTGACCAGAGACAAAATCCCAACATTTTGTTCTCTGATCCTTGAAAAAGCACCAATTTGGGTCATTTTGTGCAACACAAAACTGTAAAATACATCACTTTTCTTCTTTTGTCACCATGTGACCTACTTAAAAAGTTTCTCCCTGGATGATTAAGACAAGAAACAGGGACAGAGCTAACAGAAAAGCACAAGTTCTTCTGCACGCAGCTAAAAAAGCCGTGTAAAAATAGCCACCCACCACCTCCAATCCACTGCATCATCTTAACACTAACCTTTTTTATTGGTCGTGAAGTACTTGGAGTCCGTCATGGTTCCAGCTCCTTAAAACACCTGAGAATAACAATAAAAAAAGAACAAGCAGTCAAATATCATCTGGAGCTGACAACCCCCCCGGTTTGCACGGCAGGGACTCGGGAGGAAGGACGGTTGGTGAGTGTGTAACAGGAGAGAAGAAGGAAAAGCTTTACATCCTCAGGCACAGGTTTCACAATCTCCATTCTGCACCTGCTGCTGGTATTACTTAGCAAACCCAGGGATTTAAAGGGTTCGGATGAACAACCCAACAGCCTGGGGCGAGGAGGCTGGGGAAGCAGTGGTGCTTAGCCCAGCTTTTAAACTCTCTATCTTGGAAGAGAAAAGGTGGGGTTTAACTCCAAATAATCAGCAGATCTTGACATGTTGTGCATCTGTCTTTGCCCTGGGTACACAATTTCTTTGTCAAAAAAACCCCACAAAACACTGCACAGTTAATATCTCGATTGGAAGCGACAAGTCCATGTTTCAGACAAAGGAAACTGTCAACTCCCCCTAACGAGTCTTCCCTGTGTTGCATCTTGATGGAAGGCACAATTAACCCCACTTGCAATCCACACCCCGAGGCCCTTTGAGTTCTTTCCCTTTTGTTCCCAGGGGATGCAAAGCAGATTTTTTTTTAAAGAAAAGCCATTGCCTTTTAGTTCTCTCAAGCTTGAAATCCAAATCTTTGTCTGCCAAGATCTGATATCCTACCTCTGCCACACACACAAGCCTATTGCTGGAGTGCTACACTGAATTTTTACAGTCTGGAGCTGGAGGTGCTCAGAGTCGAGAGAATGGTGTCCCCAGCACTGTCCTTGCTCCACAGAACCAAATTATTAATAGCTTAGAACACAGGGATTCCCCAAAGCTCAGTGGACATCCATCCTTTTATTTTTACATTTGCCAGCTCCATGACAAACGTGACTCAAACAGTTTTCAAGAACTGGCTGAAAAACAAGCACTGGAGTGGGCAGTCTCACTGGTTTGATGAAACAGTCAGCAGCACCACTAAAACCATCCCAAAAAAAGGGTTTTCCTACCTCTTTCCTCCTTTTTCTATTTTTTTTTCTCACCAATTCCCCTTCTACATACATCTATGACCTTAAATACTACCAGCACAGCAGCAATCTTCTCTTCCCTAAACCACGCAGGTCTTGCCAGCTCAGCACAACAGGACCAGCATAGCTCTGAACTCCAAGACACTGCCCAGCAGTACAGCCAGCTTGCTGGTTCTTAACACTTCCCCTCCTCATCCTTTAACCAACCCCAACACCACTACCACTCTTTCCCCAACTCACCACCTTTCCTTGATCAATTTAAAACCTCAGAAGCCAAATTCCCAGTTAACACCACAATTTCTACCACCTTCAACATCGTGCTCATGTCCAGCTGCCAAGCAACCAGATGAGAAACTACCTGTTTCTTAGCTTGGTCCCCCAAAGCTCCTGCCTGCCCTGTGTCTGTGTGGATAGAGCCTCATCCCAATTAAGCATTACTACAGGTTTTGGGTTGATTTCTCTCCTTTTCTGCTCCTGTCAAGCTGGAAAGCAAACTATGCCCGGGGCAGCTCTGGGAGTGCATTCCTTCTGGAGGAGAGGTTTGCCCACCTTCCAAAACAGAAGCTGGGTTGGGAAAGCTCCATGAGCCAAAACACTGCAATCCTCACAGAAAAAAAAAAAAAGCACAGAATCCCAAAAGAAGAAGTTGTGGGTCTTATTTTATAACTACAAACACAGTCTGTGTTCAGCTGTGATGTTACTGCTGATACAGACCTTCGGATTTGAGCCCAGCTTAAAAGAAGACTTAAATGTTTTTCTCTAGGAGTACTTGGCATGGTGCCATGCAAAAGGCATTGAGTGTAGCCTTGCCATTCTTTGCATTGTATGTGGATCTGTCAGCCCAGGTCACACCTCTCAGCCAAGCTACTCCAATGCTTTTTTAATGGGGGACAGAGCAGCTGAATATAGAGAAAATGAGGAGGAAAAAACACCCTGCACAATGCACATCATCCCAGCTGCCTAAAGCTGCAGATGAAGAAACCTCACTGAGTTTCAGAGACATCTCTAGACCCAAACATGGGACATTTCACCAATTTCCCAACTTCAGCTCGTGTACTCGGAAACACAAAGCCTCCCAGACACACTCAGGCTCAGCCAAGGCTAAGCACAGCACATGACTCCACAACCTGTTTTGATAGATACGAACAAGATGTGACTCAGGTCAATAAGCAAACTAGCACACTGCATGTGCAACACAGGAGAAAACTCTTTTTCTCATAACCATACAGATTTTTGCTTTGTGTGTGTCTGAGCTTGCTTTGCACACCCTTCACAGACAGCTTGCTAGCAGCCCTGGGTATTATCTCATCCAGTAAGCAAACTCAGCCTGGCTTACAGCTAGTCTCAGATGAAGGCAGAAAGCAAAACAGCCCAGATATACAAATAGCAATGTTTTAAATAGCTCAAGAAAACGCCAGCTTCTTCTAAACAAATCTAAGCCAAAGAGAGCCAAGATAAATTACCACATCATAAACTTGTTTGTACTTTTAGGAGAAAATCTGCATTGGGTTGCACCCTCCTTACTATCATTCCATGTCAAGCACCTGATAAGGTGGCCACAGGTAGGACATGTTCAAGGTGACAGCAAAAGGTTCCTGTTCCAACCCCAGCAAACAGGAAGGGAATGAAAGTATATGAAATAGAGGAATTTCTCCAGAAGCTCTGACAATGTTTAATGCTATAAGCACTAGCTTGACATTTAAGTGTAGACTGAACCAAAAATATAACTAAAAGACTAAGGAGACATCATAAGCATAAAGATAAGCCTCTACAGCCCAAAAATCACACAAAAAACCCAACTTCTGCATCTGACCAACACCCACTTTGTGCCATACGTGACTGCCAACAGCCTGACCACCAGTTTCACCTAGCTGAGATCAGAAGGCAGCAGGTTTAAGGCCTCAGTATCAATCCAAGCTCCCCAACATCGAAACAATCCAGCACTGAACCCCTAAAGTGATCCCTGGTTAACCTGGTTTAGACTCTAGCTGGTTCCACCATCTTTCATCTGCACCCATTTTGCCTGCAAAGCCCCTCAAGCAGCCGCACAACAGCCCCACGCATGACATGGCTCAAGGCACTTCACAGAGCGACCGACAAAGGGAAAGCAGCCTCTGCTTCAGAGACCTGCAGCCCTAACAGCACCTGCTAGGGACGGAGAATCTGCTTCCATCTTGGGGAGCAACACACCTCTGTGGTGCTCCCCCACCCCCTTGCCACCATTCCCAGATCTCCTGTGATTCCCATCACCTCCTCAGAGCCCTTATCCCAGCTTTCCTGACAGACACCCCCACACCTCCAGTCTCAGCCCCACAGCAGGGTTCATAGCACCACCACCACCCACAGCACC
>VXBZ01007464.1:534-31010 GCA_013399135.1 Heliornis fulica | reverse complement strand
CCCTCCATCTTCGAGGCGGTGGCCCAGGACAGCCTGATGGCCGCCGTGAAACCCGCCCTGCAGCACCTGGTCAAGGTAAGGGTGGAGCAGCTCGCAGGCCTGGGGAGGGAGAGAAGCGCGCTGTGAGGGGCAGATCACTGAGGTGAGGGGCAGAGTGGGGGGTTGAGAGGCAGGACACAGGTGAGGGGGAGGACGGGGAGGTGAGGGGTGCCATGAGGGTGAAGAGTCTGTGGGGAAATGACTGCAGAGAGGGGCCCTGGAGAGGCTGCACAGCTCTGTGCTGAGCCACTCGCCTCCAGGGTTTACCTCTAGCCACACTCACAAACGAGCTTAACAGTATTGGCCCAGCCAGTTTGCTTTACAGACTGGAGGTATAATTTGTAGCTACTGGAATTTATCACTTACTCCAACTTCAGGTCCTTCTGGCTTGTTTCCCTTTCCATAGGTGCTTGCCGAGTCCAATCCTGGTCGATACGGCTTCCTCTGGCAGTGGTTTGATGAGATCTATGTCCTTTTGGATTTGCTGCTCCAGCAGCACTACCTGGCCAGGTGCAGCGCCTCCTTTTCTGAAAACTTCTATAGCTTAAAGAGGATACCCATGGGAGACTGCAGACAGCAACCTCTGGCCACTGCTGGCCTGCCAAAGAGGCAGCACTGGAAGTCACTCCTTGTGTTGGTTCTTGTTCCTTACCTGAAAGGAAAGCTAGAGAAACTAGTGTCCAGCCTGAGGGAGGAGGATGAGTACTCCATCCACCCTCCATCGTCATCCTGGAAGCGCTTCTACAAAGCCTTTCTAGCTGCCTACCCCTTTGTAAACATGACCTGGGAGGGATGGTTTCTTATCCAGCAACTGTGCTATATCCTTGGGAAAGCTCAGCATCATTCACCCATGCTTCGGCTGGCTGGTGTTCGCCTGGTCAGACTGACTGCAGAGGATATCCAGGCCCTGGAGACGAAGTTGGCTGGAGGCACCTCAAGTCAGACATGCAGGTATGCCAGAACATGACTTAGCAGTTGTTCTCTAAAGGGTTCAATTTACAGGGAATGCTGCAAGAACTCTTGTTCTCTGAAAGTTCTTCAAGATGAAGTTTACTCCTGGCATAACGTGCTCCAAAAGGGTGTATTGCTAGTGTAAATATGGAAACAAGTAGCGGGGATTAGTTTCACAAGACTTAGTGGTAATGAAATGGCAATGTTTGGAGGGCTTTTTTGGCACTCTGGCCTCTATCCTTTAAGTCTTCACCTGCACTTCTCTAACAAGGGGAGTAGATGGCAGCAATATTACCAAAAATAACTGAAACTTAGTTCTTTGATTTTTATAAGCAGCAGCTACTCATGACCACGCTTAATGTCCTGAAAATGATGATCTGTGAGTGAAACGCTGTGTGGTCCAGGTCCCCTCAATCCAAGCTCTTCCAATTTAGACTTCTGAACAAAACAGAACTTGAAGTTTTCTTAAAATACAAAGCTGAGAGAAACATATTAGCAGCTGCCTCATTACAAACACGGGATATGTTGAGGAACTTCTGTATCACAAAGCAGCTATAGAAAGCAATGACTTATTCCCAAGTCCTTTTTGCCTTAGTTTGTAGATGGACAAATGTGGTATAGTAATGATTTCTCTGTATCCTCTTCTCTTTTACAGCATTAAAACACAAGTGCAGTCAGCAGTAAGGAAAGCCTTGGGTGGCATCGCCTTCTCCCTGTCCACTGGGCTGTCTGTCAGCGTGTTCTTCCTCCAGTTCCTGGGCTGGTGGTATTCCTCAGAAAACCAAGAGACAATCAAATCTCTGACAGCACTCTCAACTCCTCCACCCCCCGTGCACCTTGACCATGAGGCCAACTCAGCTCTCTTACCCAAACTGAAGACCATGTGCCCTCTGTGCCGCAAAATTCGTGTCAACGCCACTGCCCTATCGACCTCCGGCTTTGTGTTCTGCTACCGCTGTGTGTATAACTACGTGAAGACTCACCAGCGCTGTCCCATCACCGGCTACGCCACAGAGCTGCAGCATCTGGTCAAACTGTACTCCCCTGAGAGCTGAAAGACCCTCCTGCTTTCAGTGATGCATCTCTGAGGCTTCTGTGGGGGTAGCACTGAGCCTGAATTTGCCCTTTCTTCTGTCCCATCGGAGACTTTTGACCACTACAGCTCATCAGTGAGCTCTAAAGCTCCTTTGAATTTGGTGGCAAATCGGTTTCGGTGATTTTGGTGATTCCTTTGTGAATTCCAGGAAGGCTCTCCCCTGTATTAGGTGTTCAGACATTCTGTGATGGTTTTGGAGGGATTGGACAGCCACATTCTGTCAGCTGGCACAGAAATGCCTTCAAAGACAGACTGAAAGGGAAGAGAAGTTGATTTGGATAAGAAGAACACGGTAAAAACCCTGCTCGAGGGCACAAGCCAGCAAATTAAAGAGGTAGGGAAATTCTCCAGGCGAGTTACTCCTCCCTCAGCAGCTCTCCAGGCACATGTACTGCCTGAGGTGAGCTCTGGCACTAGTGCTGAGCAGAGACAGAGAAGCAGGCTTAGAGCTCTCCTCTGATCACGCTATTCTGGAGTCTCCCTGCATTTTCAGGCTACTCAAGAGCGCCACACCCTTCATTCCTTTCAGCAGTTCTAAATTAAGACTCTTGGATTCTGAAAGGAGTAAGGGGTGATGTGTACCAACAAGGATACAAGGGGTAGATGATGTTTTATGCACAAGGGAGAATTACACCACCAGATTAAAGCAGCAACTGTGCCAAATTACGAGAGTTTTTTTTGTTAATTCTTTGCATCTACTACATGCTTTTATAAAGCAAAACTTTCTTGATTGAGAACCTTTCTTTGCAGAGAGAAATGGAGCTTACTTCTCTAGGAGTGTGTATCTAAGGGAGGACAGACTTAAAACTGCTTTCAGCTTTGCAGGTGATGATGGATATAAGATTAGTATTTTGTGGGCTGGGAATCTTTAAAAGTCCATGTTTAAGGGTTACATTGCAGTTACTCCACTCCCAGCCATGTGGCACATCCACACTGTAAGAAGGCATCTCTTCACTGACCAGGGAGAAAGGATTCTCCTTTCTCGTGCATGTGACATGGTGCCTGGTTCTTGCTTGATACGTGGTTTTTCCTGATGGAAAGGTTTTGCCTGACTCAGCTCTAGAGAGCAGCAGTTAGCTACTCCAGACACCCTGGTGTCTTATACCGTATGAAAAGCAAAGTGTGCCACACAAAGTACATGCTCTTTTCAGATTGCAAGATATGTCCTAACATTTACTCCACTAAACAAATCATCTCACTTTAGCTCTCCTTCAGAAGATAAAAATCTCTAATATCCTCCCTCATCTCTAAGCAAGATAGCCAGGTTATTGAGTAATGTGGAAAATACTGTAACTTGTATACTCCCGAGGATGCTCTAGAAAATACCTACTGCAATAAGTGAGTTTTGTTGCAAGTGTCCATTTGTCCCCAGTCTCCCCAAAAGTCTTATGTTTCTGTGCATTTTCTACACCCTTATACTTGTGCCACTACAGGATAATAATTAAAACTCTCCTTACTCTAGTTACAAGCCCCGTAACAACCTCTCTCTTCCTTATAAAGCCAGTAAGAGCACGTACATCTTCCTGGAAAAGAAATCATATCAAGTGAAATTTTCTGAGATTTCAAATCACTTCAAATGGAGGTGACTTTGGGCTGGGTATTACTTCACATCAGTTTTGCCTTGTGCAGAGAAACCATTATCACCCAAGATGCTCCACTGCCACATGGTCTTACAGTAACTTGTCTGATGAGACAGACCAAAGCCTGATAGTCCTGTTGACTCTAGTGCAGCCACTCATTTAAGTAAGGGCTGAAGGATTTTACTTTGGTTTCAGGGTAGGTTCAGGGGATTGGACTCAATTTCTCAAAGTCCCTTCCAACCCCTACAATTCTGCAATTCTTTTATCCTTCCTCTACTTTCTGAATTATGTCTTTGCTGCTCAGAAAGAAGCTGGACAGACCTGCTGACAGAAGACTGTCTGATTGGTAATGATCCCCAGCACTAGAGAGCTCTTGGGCCAGTCCAGTGACATCTCCCTCCCCAGTGCTGAAGGATTCACTAACTGTGGAGCAGCACAACCCAACTGTCGGCACACATGCTGCTCTAGAGCCTCCACACCGCCTTCTCTCAGCATTAATTTCTCTTCTTCTCACCAGGATGACCACCAGCCACCTGCCTGTGAGACCCCAGCTAAATTCCACACCACCTCAACACAGTCCTAGACCCAGCTCCACACAGACCCTGGCAGAAACAATCCAGCCCCCCACCCCAAACCTCACAGCTCTGAACTGCTGCAGTTACTCTTGAATGGTCACTTGCTCTTTCTAACAGCATTAAGCCCACAGTGGTGACAGGCTCACCAGTTACCTACCAGGGTTTGTCAGTGTTCCACCTTGCTTGGTTCCACCACACCAGCTTGGGTCTGACTGCTGCTTCTAACCCTGCTGTCCTCGGCAGTCCTGCACATACCCATGACTGCCTAAAACAAAAGCTGTGGAACCAATTGGGATTTTAGAAACTTTCCCATTTATCTACTTTTTGATTGCTCTTGTGTTACTAAAGCCAAGATAGTCTAAAGATAAGACAAGAAGAGTTGTTTCAGGAAACACAATCTTTATTAAATCAACCTTTGGATTTACATACTAATCTCTGACTTCTGTACAGTCATGTATCATATATGCAGTCAGGATGATTTGTTCTGTTATTTAGTACACTGGCATTAACAGCAGCACTGGAGTTGCCCAGTACATTACTGTCTCAACTTGACTTTGCACTTCTTTTAAAAAGAGATTTAGTCAACCTATGCAACATTCACAACTCATCCAGCCACTCTTAAACTTGGTGCATCAGCAGCTGAGTTGTTTTCTCTACTTACTTATCAAAAACCGCATGACTTCTCTTGTTAAGAGAAAACCAACTGTACTCCTAGGTATGTATTCCCCATGGAAGGTTCCTTCTCCACTGGAAGAGATAAATGAATGTAAAGCTGTCATCAAGTCCTGGAAGAGAATAAAAAATAGATTAGAGAACAGCTCCATATCTTTCCTGTGCTTGATTAGCCCAGCCCTTTCCCCAACCCCAAAAGGGCTGCACTTCATCCAGAGCAGAGCACCCTGCAGGCAATCACAAGATGAGTGTACAGATAAGTCTGATGAGGTGCCTACAGCACAGACAGCTCAAACTCCATTTCACAGAGTCCACACTGCATTTACAAAAGAGAAGAGATACTGTGGCAGAGTTCTCTAAGCCACATCATGCACAGGAGGAAAAACAAGAAAGCCCTCTTGCTGCAAGCTTAGTACTAAACCCAGGCTCGCAGCAAGATACACAAATCCCAACAAGTATTTGCACTACTAGCTTTTCAAATCAAGGTTTTAGTTTCTGTCAGTAGAAGAAATTGCTCAGAATTCTTAGTGTTTTTTCAGTATTCTTTAGAGTGCATCAAAAGTTTTCAAGGAGCAGCAAAGCTGTTTCCTTATGAGCTTAGCCTAAATAAGCTCAGAGAGAAGATTACGTGATCATGCCCTGGTCAGAGCAAAGACACAAAGTCTCTGCAATACCAGTTCAGAGTCTACTTCACTCATCATTGCTTTGGGCAATTTTTTTTCCATTCAATGAGTTTGCTCTCAGGTCAGGTCGGGAATTAGAACAGAGAAGTGTTTTGGGATTTTTTTTTTCTGGACAAAAAAACCAAGCACACACACACACCCCTCCCTCCTCACCCCCAGGAGACATAGGTTAACTTGAGATCTTTTCAGGATCACATGGCTTTTTAAAGGATGGAGTTTTTAGTAAGTTAACACCAACCCTTGGGAGATAAGACAG
Source organism: Heliornis fulica (assembly GCA_013399135.1). NCBI lineage: Eukaryota > Metazoa > Chordata > Aves > Gruiformes > Heliornithidae > Heliornis > Heliornis fulica. Next base: position 25,158 of record VXBZ01007464.1, on the reverse strand, counting down.
GTGTGGCTGTTAGAAGACTGAAAAACTGAGCCCTGAGCTGCTATTTCCAGCTCCCTGAACTCACCTGGCACATCAGCATGGAGGAGGTGGTGCTCTGGATGCAGTCTCTCTACGCCATGCTTGTGTTCAGCTGTGTGCACGACAAAGCCACGTTGGTAGAGTAACAGAGGCATGAGCTTTCCATTTCCCCATCCCAAACACCACCAGCAAAGCCAGCCAAACCACTTTTTCCTCCTGTCACCTCAACAGTGCCACCCCACAAGGCATGGCCGATGCCCAACAGGCATGAATTAAAGCTCTGGCTGATCTGCAAGCACCTAACAGATAAAGTAAATGGGTTTGAGCTTTATGCTCATTCATGAATTAAGGCTTTGGGGTTTTTCTCCTTATCACTTCCTACTGTTACCGATAACAAGGGGTAAAAAAAAACAACAACTCAGCTGAGGCTGAAGAGAGGTTACGAGCTGGGATTTCAAGAAGGTCAGGAGAGATGCTACCAGGCAAAACCTAGAGAAAAAGCCCACCGTACCTACGTACGTTGCTGAAGTCGGTAGCTCTCCAAGGCTCCAGAACCCAGCTCCTTCCCTCACGCCACCATGTGCACCCATTTCACATGCCCTTCCCCACACCGTCTCCCCAGGCCCCAGCAGCATTTCGGGCTCCAGCCTCTCTGCCCCCTGTCCCTCCTCGGCCCCTTCTNAAACCCCCCTACCCCGCAGCCCGCCGCAGCCCGCCACATCGCGCCACACTCCACCAGCCCAGAAGCGCCGAGGAGGAGCTCCCCGCCTTTATCCCACCCCCAGTGCCCAGCAGCCAATGGCAGCGCGCAGCACTGCCGACGAAACCGGATGGTCGCCAATAGGAAGGCGCGTTAGTAGGTTCGATGGTGTGAGGGGCCGGCTTGGCGCCATTTCCTTTTCTCCTCAGTTCCTCAGCGGCAGAGCGGTGGGACGGGGAGTGACGCTGCTGTCTCTAGCGCCCTCCGGCCCCGAGGGCTCAGTTCCCGCGCTGTGCAGCAGCGGCTCCGCGCTGAGGGGCAGCTCGATGAGCGTGTGTGGTGTCACCGTTAAAGCGGCCACAGGGGGAGAAAGGGAGAATCTCCCTTCACTCATTAACGGCAGCACAGGAGTTCGTGTGGGGCAAAGTGAATGTATTGAGTTCATCCACTGCCTTCACACCTCGACACACCACCACGGGCTGTTCAAAAATACCATACACAGACAAAAAAGCACACAGCTAAGTCACATCCTGAAGTAAAGAAAAACCTCTAAGCAAGCAAACGTTGGGTACAAAGGAAAACTTTTAGAAGAGGCCTCAAATGTTAGCGATAATTGGACAATAAAGGAAGGACAACTCCAGATAGATGCCTCACAGACTTGAGCAATAAATTAGATAATAGATGATATTTGTTAGGGGATAACAAAGATCTCCAATTTGTGCAGGAACAGTAGGCAACCTTGTGGTTGCTGGCTTGATAAAACTCAGCATTCTGCACCAAAGGTGAAAAGTACATCTTGAAGAAGACTACGAGTCTTCCACTCAGAGACTCCGGCCCACAACCACCATGCCAGGCAGTAATGCACAAGCGTAAGAGGGAGGAGACTTAAGATAATAAGTTCATGGAACTGTTTTTAATAAGCCAACCTTTTCTCAGAAATCTTATGTATATGCATGAATATGTATAATAAATAATTGGCTGCTTGTTGAGATGATGTACAAGATATGAGGCATTAACCCCTTGCACCCAGAGCTGTAATAAACATACCTGCTTTATAACTCTGTAAGTTGTAGAGTTCATTTTTTTGCAAGTCAAACCTATTTTTGGCATACAGAACAAGACATTTAACCTTCCCTGCTCTGTCTCTACTAGAAGTTCCAGAAGTGGTCACAGATTTCTGCTCAGTTAGGTTTCTTTCCAACAGCCCCCCAGAACATTTCTGACACAACTGAATGTTATAGCTGGGCCTTGAAGCATCCCTCATTACTGGCTGAATGGGGGCAAAGGGTTGCCCCCAACTAGGAATTACTCAGATGGACACTACAAATTCCCCAGAAAACCATCCCCCTTTTCCTCATAAGTTTCTGATCCTCCAAAGTTGTGCCAAACCTTGACAGTGGCACTAGATTTTCCTCATGGCTCTCACTTTTCCACATTTCTCAGAAGCCTTTTCCCCCACTCAGCCTTTTTTTTTTTTTTGTGCTTTTTATTTCCTCATGGCTGAGAGAGAGGTTTGATCAGTCCATAATCCATGCACTTTGTGAGGCAATCCCGTGCTACATTGATGATGTGCTGCTTCCTGGGGTCATCTTCTTTCTTGCTGATATAGGTCAGGATCTCTAGGAGCTCCGTTTCCACCAGCTTCTTCGCTAGCTCTTTGTCAGCACAGATTAAGTTGAAAGTGATGACCAGTCCTCGGTGCTGCACTTTCATGTTGTCATGCAAGCACAGCCTCTGCAGTATTTCAAGCCACTGGGTGGTCTTCAAGGGAGAGAGATATCATTAGTATTGATCTGAAGAAGACCTCAAGCAAGAATGTGAGTTTAGCAAGGCATTTCTCAATTGCAGGGACTCACCTCTGCCACACTCATGTCAGTTAAACTATCCCATAACCCTACCTAAGGAAACCCGACTCCAATTTTTGAAGTCAGTTGTTGTTATACTACAGTCAGAAGCTTTCTTGGCACCACATATTTCATTTGCTGCATGATCCAGAAGCAGACCACCCAATCCCCCCACTGACTTTTCTGAGACCCTCCTTTGGCTTCATGAATCTTTTTTATTCTAAGAAGCCTCAGTGTCTGACATCCCGTTGTGTTGCATACAGGCTGGTTAAGGAGTTCTCATCCACAGCTCTTCACAGACACTAAGCTGTGCAGGGTCTGAGCTGTCAGGGATACAGGTCTGTGCAGGAAATGAAGATGGCTCAATAGGTTTTCTATTGAACTCTTCTCATTTCCGAGTGAAACAAGGCTTGGATTTCAGATTATTTATCAAAAGCTTTAAGGGCTTATACAACAATATGTTGCATTCAGCCTTGCTTGACATTCATCATCCTGGACTGAGTTTGAGGAGTAGCTATGTAAAAATGTTTCATCTCTGAGATGAAGTCTAGAGTAAGGCAGGCTGGTTGACTTTGTGCCAGGATGAACTAGGAGCACCCACAGCCAGGTCTCAGCATCACCACTAAGTTGCCCTCTATCCAACTGGTGGACTTGTATCTTCCTTCCGAGAGCCATTTCATGACTGAGCCAGGCCCCTTTGAGGGAATGTCTACACTGCCAGTTACCAGATTTACAGCCTTACCACTTCAGTCATCTTGGAGCAGAGTTTCTTTTGTGCTGCTGTTAGCACAGCCAAGGCTCCTGCTGCTGCAACCTGGACTTTCTCATCATCCTCACCACAGAGTAACACCACCAACTTCAGCCGGTCATTTCCATCAGCCACAAACCTCTCTTGAACCTAAAAAAAACCCACAGTAACCAGAAGCACCATGTTTAGGCCTCATTGCAGGGGCTCACAAACCAGTGCACACAGCAAGTCCAAGACGCCCCACGAGTTACCTCCTTGTTGGCCACAAGGTTGCACATGCACTCTGTGGCTGCCTGTCGAAGCTGGTCATGATTCTCAAACATATAGTTTTCGATATCTGGCAGGGCCCTCTCTTTAATTATCTTTGTCCTGTGTTGAAGAGCAGACAAGCAAAATAGAATAAACAACTTATAAAATGTGAACTGCAGACAGTGAAGGTCCTAAAACAAATCAGTGTCTGCAGCATGGAGCTCATGATGTGATTCATTCCCTAACACAGATTAAATTATTGTCTTTCCTGTTTCTAGATGAAAAAGTGTCGCTTGCCTTTTCCTGTTGTATTAATCTTTTAATTCTGAGACATTTCTAGCTCTGCCAAAGGCAGCTGAAAGTAACCAGTCTGCATAGTCCTGCAAGAAAAGTGTTGAACTGAAATTCACCTTCATTCCTGGGGAAGAAAGTATGTTTAAAAGCAGTTAAACTCACCTAAGCTTATCGCTTCTTCCTGAAAAGTTAGTGAGACCTAGCAGAGCCTCATAATTCTGGAGACCATCTCTCTCTGTGTTCAGCAAGCTGATGAGGGGCCTCACCACCTCGTACACCTAACAAGAGAAGGCATGTTACTGCCTTTCCAGCACTCAGATCTCGACAATTTTCTTTTTCTAAAGGAATTATCAAGATTTTTATTTTTTTTACGCTTACCCTCTCCCCTGGGAATGCTATGTCTGGATTGGAGATAGCAGCAATTTTTGCCAGAGCATGAGAAGCCTTTATCTTGCCAACTTCTGTGCCTTCCACAGCCAGAGGTATCAGAGCCTAGTGACACACAAGAAAGCATTCAATTAAGGATTGCCTCAATATACTAAAATAAGATAAAATATCCTAAAGATGTGGGTTTTGCAGAAATAGGCCTGGACCGTAGCCCTACAGAGATGTCCTGCTTTTGTTCCCAAACAGGTACCACGCCACAATTTGTAGCTCACACACTGTTGTTGCAAAAAATCTGCTGCTTTGGAGGGTTGCAGAGAGGGGACTGGAGAGTCAGTCTGGGTCCCTGGCACTACTGATAGAGCATGGCAGGCTCCCAGCAAGTATTAACTGTGCATCAGGTCAGGGTGCAAATGTAAAAGCAATCACCTTTCCACCACCTTGAGCGACGACTGTCCCACGGTCCTTGGGGTCTTCACACAAGGCAAGAAAGACCCTGTAGAAGCACAGCATCACTTAGTGGAACAGCCACATGGAGAGGCAATAACCCACATCCCTCATGGGAAGGGAGCTAAAGTTTTTTTAGGGTTGCCAGATCCACCATGTAAAATCCCAGTGCCCACAACACTCTGTGTGGAAGCAATGAATAGTACAGTAAGAAGGGTCCAGGCCTGCCAGATGGACTCCATTCCAGCCCAAACCAGTACAGGGGACTAGAAATTCAAAATGCATCCTAGCAAGGCAGTCCTGCAAGGTCAGAATGTGGATTTCTATGACAGTGCTTAAGCAAACCTTTGGGTTGAAACCTTTTCTCCCATTCTTCTCACCACCAGAGGCAGAATGCACCTCCCCCACCACCAAAGCCAGGTACAATCTCAGTGTCACACAGGCTGGCCAGCACTCTCAGCTCCCTTGACAGCAATGAAGGTACCTGGCAATGAGCTCCTTGCTCTGGTCAGTCAGTATGGCACTGTCTGCCTTCACCATGCAGGCCAAGGCAGAGACAACACCGGCTTTCAGCAACCGTTTCACCCGCTTCACCACAAAATCCTTCTTGTCCTGGGGGAGGACACATTGAAAAGGGATAAACCTCGTAGCAGCTGCCATTCTGATAGCTACAGACAAACTTGGTTGGAGAGCAAAGCAGTTTCAGCCTCAAAAACAGGAGGCTGAGGTCTGTGGTACTGGATACACCAAGAGTCTCCAGATCCAAGCATATCCTCCCAGCTCCTCGGCTGTAGACAACCTACCTTTGGATGCTCCTCAGGCACATGCTGCTTGGAGAACTTTGCCAGTTGCACCAGCTCTGGGACCAGCTCCTTGGTGTCATAGCTATTGGTACAGTTCACCAACGAAGAAGCCACGGAATACAAGATAGTCTTGTCACTTGTCTGCACAGATATATAAAAGCTTATGTGAGGAGGACACAGCAAGGAAACCGGTCCCTTGGGACTGCTATCGTGCTGGTTTGCTCTAGCTGAAGTGTGCTTAGGCTTATATGTGGATTTATATCTCAGGGCAGGGGAAAACAAGAGTTTTGTATGGTCAAACTGGCTGTTTGACATCATCAGATGCTGTCAACAACTTTATGCCTTTGGTTTTCATGCAGTTGCTGACAGTAAAGATACAAGTAACTTTCCTTGGACTTGTGAGAAGAGCAGGATGACAACAAGGTATCTCTGTGGCACAAGCAAAACTGAATTTTTGCTAAACAGGAGATGAAGGGTTGGGGGTCCCAGCTCCTCCTGCCTGGGTAGATAGGGTTGGAATAGAGAGCTGGGAAACCTTGATGCTGCTAAAGGAATGAGAGAAAAATGTAAGGAGATAGACCTTGGCTAATTCAAACATAGCTTGCAGGGCTGGCTCATCTTCAACAAAGTCATCTTTGACATCTGCATCAAGGGTTAGATATGCCATCCCCTCCACAGCCCACTTCCTGGTCCGGGCATCAATGCTGGTGTTGCACATCCACCTGGAAGAGAGAAAATCCACACCCCTTTACCTTGGGAGTCAGGTCTAATTCCTCTGGGAAAAGAGGGAAGAAAGAGATCAGGACAGCTATTCAGCACTGTTTCACCTTCACTATCACATGAAACACATGACGCCCTGCTACCTGGTGTCAGTCACTTCCCAACTTCATCCCACCTCCTCGGTTAGCCCAGCTGATAAATTCACCTTCAAAAGGCACTTGTGCATATTCTGGATAGCACTGGAGTGGGCTGTGCCATTCTAGCAAAGAGAGAGTCACCAGGTCTGGTGTTTCACATGGGAAGTGAGCAGGGGAGAAGGCTTGTCTGGTTATTGAAGTAGGAGAAACGTATAGTTGCTTGAGGCACTTATGATCTTCAGGTTCCCATGCCCTGGAGCACTGTCAGCCCTCAGGCAGCAACAGAAAGGGCAATGTGTGGGCCAGATCTCTGGGGGAAGGAGCATATCGTGTCTGCAAAGCACAGAACAGAAGGAAACAGTAAAATCACTCACTTTCGGCACTGCTTGGCTAACTTCTCCGTGGATCCCTCAGCAAACTGACGCAGTCCATAATCTGTGCCTCCTGCTGAGCCCAGCTTGCAGAGACCCTGAGGAGGATGAAGAGGATACACATATGAGAAAAGTTATCAATCCTCTAATATTGCTGCCCAAAACAGCCTAATCCTGTATCTTAAGTTTGATGTCAGGTCTAACAAAGAGGAAGCATCCTAACACCCAGTAGATCACTCTGCTTGTAACACTGCAAAGTTAGGTTTTGAGCTGTTATTGGATGTTTTAATGGAAGATTAGCCAGTTTTGCCTTTAAAGTTACTAATAATGCATGTGCTTTTCTGGCCTGTCATATCCCCCTTCCTTGTAGGGGGAAGCACTATAAACCATGCCCCCACTGAGGTCAGTGAACCCAATACATTTTCAGGACCTCCCCACTCTCAGAAGTCCAGGATTAAGCTGGTGAGTGTGGCAGGCAGTAGAGGCAGAGGCCGCCATCCTTACCACCAGGGCTCGGATTTTGATCTTCTCATTCTTGGTCTTCTTGTACATCTCCTTCAGGAGCGTCACCCCATTGGAGATGATGAAGGTGGCCCGGCTCAGCTTGGTGGAGGCATGGATGAGGGCTTCCACAGCCACTAGCTGGTCAATCTCTCTCTCAGACCCACACAGGGCAACCATCATCTCCATGACTCCCTTCATGCCAAGCAGCTTGTTGCCCAAGTCAAAGGGCCCTTGCAGAACTCCAGACACCATCTGGATGGCATGAAGTGTCTTATCCATGTTCTGTGGGTCGATTTTGCTCCTGCATGGGACAGAGGGAGTTAGCACACGGAACTGCAGTTGCTAACAAGTTCTCATTCCCTCGAGCAGGGAATGTTCTCCCTCAGATTGGGAACCGAGCTCCACTCCCAAGGTATAGAGATATCTGGGACAGGGCTCAGCCCAAACACAAGCAGAGACTGTGATCCAGCAGGTAAAAATACAACGTGAGGATCTGACTATCCTGTCTGAAGGGCCCAGCAGGATCTCAAGCAAATTATTATCTCCCAGAGTCTGTCTGGCATCTGAGGGGACTGCAAGTGCCTCACCACATTCTTGATACCTCCTGCTCCTGTGCCTCTGGGCCAGCTCAGCCCCAGCAAGCCAGCCCCGACTCACTTGATGTACTCCTCGCAGATGACTCGGTAGTTGTCACGCTCAGGGTCGCAGCGCAGGTCATCGTAGAGCTTATTTAGGAGGACGGAGGCAGTCAGCTGGGTGTTCTCTGTCAGCGGCAGGCAGTCAGGCATCTCAGGAATCTGGCCCACCACTTTCAGTATCTTTTTTAAGCCTGGAAACAATGGAGAGAAACAGCTGTTAGAGAGGAGAGGGTCTGTACAAAACTCAAGATACTATTTTTTTTGGATTTTAGTGAAACAGTCAATTGGTTCTCAATTACTTCACAGCCTAGTCACATGAACCTTAAACAGAGAAGGAACTTCATATTTACTGCAGAAGAGCTTCTGCTGCTGAGAGCACAGGTTTGCAGCTTCAGGCTTTTATCCAGCTCTCTGAGATATGCAAAACTGCATTTGGTCCCTGACTGGATCAGTCATCTGTCAGGAGACATAATACCTAACAAACTCCAAGGCTGGGGGGAAAGTCAGTGCCTTTCAGGTTACTCTGGATGTCCTAAGTGTTATCTAGTAACTTCCACCAGAAGTTATTTGAATTAGTAGAACACACACGATTCCCCTTCCAGCTTTAGAAGCAACCAGTTTAAGGACCCAGCAAGCTCTGCAAGTGCTCACCTCGTCCTAGGCTAGACAATTTATCCAAGCCGAATCCTCCTAGCATTAGCAAATACATTGGCATGACCTAACCAGAGAACTTTGGTCAGTTCTTTAGAAACTGAAAAATTCTTGTTCTCATACACAGGTTGTTTTTTATTTTTTTCCTCTTAACCTTAATACCATTTGCAGGCACAAAAAAAAAAAAAAAAAAGAAAAAAGCCAGAGAGGATTTATTTTAGAGAGGATCAGGTCTATGGGTATTCAAGCAAGAGTACACAGCTCCACATCTCCCAAACCAGAACAGCATGGAGAGGAAGGACTCACCATTGTCAATGACAAAGATGGCCCTGCTGTTGTCATGGTCTTTCAGGTCCTTCCTTGGTATATTCTTGTTGAGCAGGTTGAGAGCTTGGTCTCGCCCTTGCCCAGATACATTCTTACTGACCAGCATATCCAGCAATCGCATTGTGATGATCCTCAAATCTTTTTTTGTATCTACACAGAAGAAAGACAGCAGTCAGTTACAAGAAACTACCTTTGAAAGCCTGTGAGCCAGGTGAAAGCCATTCAAAGCCACTGCGTGGCTGGAACATAGGTATTAAACACCATGAGGATAAGGGCTGTGCACAGGTTGTGATCCTGGACAGCTGGAGGGTAAAGTCCCCACTTTACCAAGGAATAAGGTGGACACCCCAGGAGCAGAGCTCACCCTGCTCACCCCACTTCTCCAGCAAGACAGAAGGACCGCCAGGCCACCCGCTTACCCAGCACCACAGATTCCTCCTTCCCGTGATGCTCCTCTTTCCCCTGGCCCAGCAGGCAGTCTGAGATGGTCTGCAGGAGGCTGCAGACAGCCAGGGAGATTTCCTCGTTGTTGACAGACATCCACATACAGATGTTGTCGATGCCCAGGTAGTGCAGAATGGCAGTAGCCTGGCCCCAGAGAGGAGAGAGCAGGGCAGCCGTTAGCCAAGGTACGAGCCATTCCTTCCTGCTTTAGCGAGGTCAGGCTCAGCTTGTACAGAGAAAGTATTTTTCTGTGTGAATCCCGAGTCAGAAGCAGGCAGAGTTTTGCTTTTTATTATTATTTCCATGGATAAGACAACTCCTAAAACCTAGAAGCAAAAGACCGCTTCCAGCAAGGGTGTTGAGAAGAGCAGGGCTGGGTTTGGAAGAGCCCAGCACATGAGGCTGGTAACAAAGAGCCTCTGTAGCATAGGAACCCTGCCCTGGCTGTGAGCAAGCCCAGGGTCACCATGTAGCCTAGTCCCCATGGCTGGTGGCACACCAGGAATTTGGGGAGACATGTTCAGAAGCACAATGAACTAGTGGGCTTTGCAGAACAGCCCCTTTGTGTATGACAACCATTAGTGTTTCAGAAAAGAAAACAGGTCCTGGCTCCACTGGATTTTCACCCAGTGGGTTTTATTTATGTTGTATTGCAGCTCCCTACAACTCCTTTGTGCTGTTACATTGATGTGTGTGTTCATTTTGCATGTGTTCATCTCCTGGTCCCAACCATGTGACACAGACAGGGTTCCTTACAAGCTGTTTTACACCATAAAACAACTTTCCTGGTGTGGAGTAAGATATTAACTGGTATAAAGACTCCTGGGACTTGCCCTGGGACCATTCCCAGGAATCATAACATCCTGTAGATCCTCCCTCCTTTCCTTCATCTAGCCTTAGATAAAACCTTCTCAAAGTTATTTGTTGCTTTTCTGAGACCTGTGATAAGGACCCAGGTTTGTCCCAACAGCATTTACCACGTCTGGGGTAACAACTCCTCAGTTTGACTTCCCTGGCACACATGAAGATACCGTAGGGAACACGTACAACATTAACCCCGGAGATGAGGAGCAGAGTAACAGCAGCAGTTTCAATAGTCTCCATTAACTCCACTTGCATAATTTCCTTTTGTTTTCCCCCTCAATTTCAGATTTCATTTGTAGGAGTTCATTTATTTTCCCCACAAGAGCCAGAAAGAAAAGAAGAAAACCCCACTGCTCACAGATATCATGAACTACTGCAGTTTTCCACTCCCCCAGGTGAAGGCAGCAGCAGTGAATGTCTGGAGCACCCTGTTACTTACCCGAGCCTTATGTCCCGTACACATGCCTGAAAGTGTCCTCACGGCTGCCAGGATCAGCTCAGCATTTTTGGTTTCTATCAGCTGCAGCAGCAAGCTGACCCCGTTGTTCTGGAAAATCCTCTCAGCACCTGCTTCTTCCCTGCCCAGGACTATGAGGTTGTTGGCAGCCTGGGTGGGAGACAGAAGAACCAGGGGTCAGTGGCACAGCCCTGCCAGCAGCCTGTGCACAGCTCTGGGATGTCCCAGTGGGAGCTGTGGGGTGGCCATCTCCTGACAGCTGCAGATGACCAGCTCTGGCCCCACCAGACAGCCTCTCCAGGTGCATCTGGGGATCAGCATTGCTCTGCCAAAGGGACATGGGGTACTGCTTGGAGGAAAACATGGAGAAGGTGGCAGAGATGGGCCTGAGCAGAAGTCCAGTGTGATCCCACCTCTGCTATTTTGGAAGGTTGCTCCACCTTTCCACAACACAAGGGGGATGCCTCTTTGGGGCAATTAACCTCTCAGTTGTGTCTTCAAGTGCAGTTCATCTCCCAGCTCCTCGTCTGGGAGGAGTGGGGAAGGGAATACAGCCTTCTGCTCTTCAGGTTAGCCTCTGGTATTATGCAACATTGATTTGTCCTGGACTTACCAGGACAGTTCTCACCTTTTCTCGCTTTTCTTTCTCACTGTTCTCATCCAGCAGAATTTCAAACATCTTCTGCACCCTCAAGTCCGTGGAGAATTGAATGTGCAGCTGTGACAACAGAGAGTACATGAACCATCAGGGGGAGAAAATTAGGGAATAATTTTCCTTTATCATTTCAAGGACACCACAGACCCTCAAACCACAATCTCAGCTGGGTTACAAACTAGGTGTCACTTCTCAGAGACATCAATTATCCATCTCAGACTCAGCAACATGGACAGAGCCAGCACTGAGCCACCATCTGAAACCTCATGATACTAGTGATGAAGGGACTTTTTCTGCATAATGGCAATCAAGTCAATGTGGTGACTGCAGATGCAGTCCAGAGCTGGTCCAGGTCCTTGTGAGGACCTTACCAAGACATTCAGGACCATGGCAGCCTCAGGAGTGAGCTGCCATGCTTTTTAATTTAACTATTCAATCTGATCCTCAGATTTATATGCACCAACTATGAACTTCCAGTTAGTGGAGCCTATTTATTCCACTAACATTGCCCTGAGTTTCCAGCACAACCAACAATCCATCAGTGTAACCCAGAGCAAGGACCTCCCACACCTGGTCTGTGACCCTGGGACTGCTCCTCCAGAATTTACCTTCTCCTGGATGTTGGCCCCCAGTCGCCTCAGGGTCTCCTGGAAGTTTTTGTTGCGAGGTTCAATGGTTGCACATTTCTGAGCATCTTTGAATGCCTGGTCCAATTTTCCCAATTTTTCCAGAGCTTGACTGCGCCGGTACAAGGCTTTGATATCCGAACCATTGATGTCAATAGCTGGGAAGGGGATCCAAAGGCTGGTGTCAGAGTTTATTTCTTGGAAACCCTTGGTTTAAGCTCTGATTTGCTTTACAGTGCCTACAGCTCACTGAGACACGGTTGTTATTAACATTGTGAGTGAACTGGTCCCTGGATAAGTCCAACTGCACCAACACAGTGAATTGGTGCAACTTCCTTTGAACCTCCTCTACCAATTCCCTTTAGGCCTCAGCACTTGGGTGTTGGTAGGCATCAAGGAGTACCCCAAAATCAGACGTGAGAGCTGGCTGGAGCAAGCACACCCAGCAGCACAGCTCTCCTTTCTCAAAGCAGCCCGCTCCTTACCTCTGGATGCATCCGAGGCTGCCTTGGCATACTCCTCCTGTTGGAGCAGAAGGGAGAGGTCTGTTAGCAGTGGAATAGTAGGGCACATCCCCATTGCTGATGGACACTGTGACCTCCCTGTTCCCACTTACTAACAGGAGACCCCAATGAAAGCAGCAGCAGCCTACAGAAGGAAACATGGGGGTTTTCCCCCCTCTTCATCACTGACAGGGAAAAGGTCTGTGACTAACCCATCTCCATGTGACTACTGGTTGCTTGGGAAAGTCAGCTCTGTCCTGGACAGAACCAGGACACACAGGTGACATATGTGGATGATGAGGCAAGCCATGGGCAGTGATGGGAGAGGGGACACTACAACTATCTGCAGCTTGCTGTGGGTTGGTGTCACTTCTGGTTAGTGAAAATTCAGGAATCTGGTGAAATCCAACAGCAGGTCACCGTAAGCTGTCGGCACAGAGCCAAGACAATCTCAGTAACATTTTTAGTTGCTAAATATCTTATCTGCTCCTCTTGGGCTGGGACAGCCAGCCTGAGTGATGCCCCTGTGTTCCAACCCACAGATTACAGAGCTCTCCCGTAAGCATGGAGCAGGCTGGCTCCCAAAAGCTTTTCCTTCAAAGCAATGAAGCAGAACCACCGTACCCAGCCCATCAGAATTGAAGCAGGGAGGCATCTTTACAGCTCCACCATGAGCACAGAGCAAATAATTACAGATCCATTGGCAACCACTTGATAAACAGACAAACCCCACAGCACCCTTGACCGCCTCTCCCTGCTCTTCTCCCCTCAAGCACTGCCCAGGAAAGCTGGAAGCTTCTCTCACCTTTTTGAGGAAACACGCTGCCCTGTTCCGGTACAGCACCGCCTGCAGCGCCTTGTCCTTGTTGAGCTTTATGGCTTGGGTGTAGCTTTGCACAGCTTTCTCATAATCACTGGCCTGAAAATACTTATTGCCCTCCTCTTTCAGCTGGATGAGATCCTCCATCTGCAGAGTTTTAAGGAAAACCATCAATTTATATTCTGTTTTTCAGCAGCCTGGGTCACCAGGGTCCCTTGCCTACTCTGCCAAGCTGAGCTTCACCATGACACCAACATATAATTAAGAGACATATCAATAAAAGCAGCTTACCAGGCTGAAGAGTTTGGAAAATTCAGACCTAAATCACTTCTCGAGGCTGTGGCTGCTCAGAAGCTTTTCCTACAGCTGTAGATCCTTAGAAGACAATTAATAAAAAAAAGAAAAATGACAACAAAAAAAGAAGTATTTAAGAAGTTCGCCAGCAGCACAAAGGGTTTGTGAGGCTCAAGAAAGAGCTTGCCTCCCACTCCAAGTTTGGGCAGGACCTGGCAGCGCCTGCTGCCTGTCAGTGTCACCTGTCACTGCAGCCTGTCCCCTCCTTGTCATGCTATATAGTGCCTGGGGAGGGCTGTGAGCCAGGGCCCCTGCAGCCAGCCCAGCTAGGAGGGGACATCTGTGTGCAAGCAGGCAGAATTCCCTGCAGCAAGAAGGGATCCCATCCCACCCATGGGGGGCAAACCCCAGCTTCCCTCTGCCTCCAAAGCCACATAGGATGTGGGGAGCAGGAACAGGGGGTTCATGCCAAAAAACCCTCTGTGGCTTGGATGGCTGACCCCCACCACAGTGCTCAGGCCCTTTTCCCTTTCTATTTAGGGAAGCATGAGACATCTGAGCCTCAGAGACAAGCGGTCCCGTGCCAGCAGCTGCAGCAGCACCCAGCACCTTCCAGAACACCCTGGGGTGGAGCAACTTGCACCTAGTGCTACTGCCTCCTCTAAGGGTCTTTGGGAGCCCACCCCCTGGAAATCCCACCTGTATCTGGCAATGCCGCTTCCCTCCCATTTGGCAGCCCACCTACACAGACCAACAGATGCCTGTACTGGAGCACACTGCTGTCATGAGCGTGTCAGATCTCAATTTGAGTGACACCAATTGACAGAGCAGCACTGAGCTCCAAAATAGCTGAGCCTTTCAATGACCCTGCCCCCATCATTTCCTGGGGGTCACAGACAACCAGGAATTCTCCTTTGCAGCTTACAGGCCTTGCCTTCCCGAGTGTACCTGTGAGTGCCCCAGCTATACACACCTACTGGCAGAAAGGATGGGGAAATGACTGAGGTGAACACAGGCTGACTAGTGTCAGCTCCAGTTTTACGCTGCAGAGCTGGGCTGTAGCAGAAAACACACCGCTACTGCTGAGAAAAAAAGTTGGTTATCACATAAGTGATCTGCATTGTGGCATGTGGAGCTTGTGCAGCAGGAGCTGGCCCAAGACTGTGCTGTTCAGGTCTCCAGCTTTATTCACCCTGCACCAGCAGCACTGCCTGGTCCCAGGGCAGAACATGATGCAAAGCAGTTTGGAAATGCTCTCACAGCATCTCACCTGCACAGCAACTGCAGGTATCTCAAACACCTTCTGCTTGGGAGTAGGTCCCAGGACCACAGCTGTGGGGGGTGTAAGGAAACAAGAACTACCCAGAAACATAGAGAGCTCCATAAAGATCAGAACAGCCTCACCTCTACCACCTAACTCACAACTTGCAAACTAACTTACTATCTATCCCAAACAACAACCATCTTCCCCATCGGCGCAGACTCTGGTTATAGCTGAAGATACCACTGCACCTGTGCTGTGGGCATTTAAAGCCAGCTGGTAGGCGGGGAGGTTAGAAAGAGGAGGCTGTTGTCTCCTTTGTCCCAGCTGGTAGGAGCTTCGGGTGCTGCCGGCTCTCCACCGCACACGGCAGTACTGGGGGTGAAAGTGCCCGCGGCTGGGGAGGAGCGGGGCGGCTCCGGGGCGGCGTTCGCAGGCAGAGCCCGGCAGTGCTTCCCGCCACACAGGACCTAGAGAGCCGTTTGCTTGCCGGGTCTCTGCTGAACCCGGTGAGAGAGCAGGGAAACAAACCCCTTCGTCCCTCTCCCCGCTGCCGGGGGAGGGCGTTAGGCCGCACCGGGGTTTCGATGGGGGCTGGAGCCCTGCCGGTCCCTTCCGCTGCCTGCAGGAAGCAGGAAGGGGGAGGACGGGGATGTGATCTCGGGCAGGCGATGTGCTACAGCCCGGCTTGAGGTGCCTGAGCGGGAGAGCGGGCGGGGCGAGGGGTGTGAGGGGAAACTCGGTTCAGAGTTCTGGGCCCTTCACTCCAAGAAGGACATGGAGGTCCTGGAGCGGGTCCAGAGGAGGGCAACCAGGCTGGGGAAGGGTCTGGAGAACAAACCTGCTGAGGAGCAGCTGAGGGAGCTGGGGGGGAGGGTTCAGTCTGGAGAAGAGGAGGCTGAGGGGAGACCTTCTCCCTGTCTGGAATGACCTGAGAGGAGGTTGGAGAGAGGTGGGCGATGGTCTCTTCTGCCCAGGGACAGGTGATGGGACAAGGGGAATGGCCTCAAGCTGCACCAGAGCAGGTTCAGATGAGATGTCAGGAGAAATTCTTCCCCCAAAGAGCTGTTGGGGTGTGGAACAGGCTGCCCAGGGAGGGGGTGGAGTCCCCACCCCTGGGTGTATTGAACAGATGGGATATGAGGTGCTCAGGGAGATGGTTTAGGAGAGGACAGGGACGGTTGGACTTGATGATCTTAAAGGTCTTCTCCAACCTCATCACTCTGTGATTCAGATGGGGCTTTGTGTTCACCCAGACAGGTCTGACCTGGGGTCTCTCCTAAATACCACCACCACCCCATAAGCGGGAGCTGCAGGCTGAGCCCTGGCGGTGTCCCCCTCCTGTGGGGCTGAGCCACCCACCCCAGACAAGCCCGGGCAGCATCTCCCCAGCATGTGTAGGACTGTGCCAAGTTTGCTTTCTCATTGCTTTTTTAGCTCTTCTGTTTTCCCAGCCTGTCCTGGGTGTGACCAGGGACATGGTGCTTCTGCGGGCTGGCCTCTGCCCTGGTCTCACCGAAGACATGATCCAGCTTCTCAAGGCAAATGACATCAGGACAGGTAATGGGTTGGCAGTAGGGTCTTGGGTTGGGGAATGTCAATCCCTTACAGAATCACAGACCAGTATGGGTTGGAAGGGACCCCAAGGGTCATTGAGTTCCAACCCCCCCCACCACAGGCAGGGCCACCAACCTCCAGGCCTGCATCTAGATGAGGTTGCCCAGGGCCCCATCCAACCTGGCCTTGAACCCCTCCAGGCTTGGGGCATCCCCCCCCTCTCTGGGCAGCCCCTTCCAGCCCCTCACCACTCTCTCCATGAAGAACTTCCCCGATCTCCAACCTGACCCTTCCCTCCTCCAGCTTCAATCCATTACCCTTTGTCCTGTGCCAGTCTCTCCTGTGCAAGACCCATCTGCCAGTCTGGGTGGTCTGGGCTGTGGGGCAACCCCTGAAAAATATCTTCTGCTTCTGTGGCTTTGGCTTCCAGCCCAGAAGCTGCAATGGGGAGTTTTCCTAAAGGCCCACAGAGAAGGAGGGTGGCTGCAAGTTATCTGTGGAGAGCACATGCTGGTATTGGCTGTAGAAGCCCAAGGACTGCAGCTCCAGTATCAGTGCCCATGGCACCCTACACCCTGGAAGGGGGGTGTGATGCAACATCCCTCCTGTGTCATCTGTGCTGGATGTCTTCTAGGTCCCCATGGGTGGATATGATGAGTCAGAGTCCTGTATAGGAGCAGAACTGCTAGGACCTGGTAGGGATCTCTGAAGAGGGTCTTTGAGGGATGATGAGTTTGGCTTTTAGAAGGCATTTTGGGGTGGTTTGTGCATTTTTCCCTCTGAAAAATGCCCATGTTCTTGGCACACTGCATCCTGGGCACCACCTGTTCTTAGGAGGGGAGGAAAATACTCCAGGTGGATTCTTTCCTGTCTCTGAGAAACTGGATTAGAGCTGAGAAAAACACTGTTTTATTCTTCTTAAATGTGAGACCCTGTGAGACCCTGTTGGTGCTGGAGCCATGAATGTTGTAATCCTTGTTTTCACTAGGAAAATGGTTTTTTAACTTTTTTATTTAATTAATGACACGCATCTGTATGAAAACAGATGAAAACCACTGAATCTTGGAGTGGTTCCTGGGAGCACAGATGGAGCCATTAGTTCTTTCAAGCTCTGTGGCTTCAGCCCTTCCTGGCCTGCCCTGGGCTGGTGCTTTGGCTGTCCAGTGCCCCAGGAGCAAAACAGGGAGAATTTTGACCACTTTCTCTCCCCGATCTCTTTTGCAAGAAACAACTAGTTTTGCAATGGGCAGCAGAGCCATTTCAGAGGAAAAACTCCAGTGTTCCATTTTGTGTGGCATCCTGCTCACTCATTTGAAGTGTTGGCAGAGGCTACAGATATTTTTGCTGGTACAGGCAGGTTTTGTTGAAGCTGGTTGTTTCTTTGGTGTTCATGGTCTGTCCAGGTCTGGCTTCCAACTCGTTGTCTCTTGTTATTTGCAGTGGTGGACTTTGTGTCATCAGACCTGGAGGATGTTGCCCAGAAGTGTTCTCTGTCTTACAAGGTAAAAGATGACTGGTACATTAACCAGATTGCTCAGAGCTGTTCAGCTGATAGCTTAGATGGGCTTGTCTGGTGGGGGTGTTCTGCAGTGGGCATTGGTGGCCCTGGGCCACCCTTTTCTAGATGTCTCTCTACCTACCAGGTGCTGGTGGCTGTGAGACGTGTGCTTCTGGCCCAGTTCTCTGCCTTTCCTGCCAATGGAGCAGACCTCTATGAAGAGCTCAAGAGCTCCACAGCCATCCTGCCCACTGGGAGCCCAAGGTGAGACAGCAAGGTTGAGTGGAGCTGGGCTTGCTGCAGGCTTTGGATTTCAGTGTGGTGATGTGCTGAGCAGGCTCCATGGTGTCCAAACCATCCCTAGGAGCTGCTTTAAAAGCTTCATCCACAGCCTGGCTCTGCCTTTTTTTCTTTGTTTGTTTCAGCAAGAGAAGGTTATTCTTCATGTCCTGTCTGTGTTCCTTGAGACAGTGATGTATCCATTGTCTTCATGAGAGCCTACACTTTTGGGAAGTGGTTATGTGTCTCTTCTAGTGCTTGTGCCTTCAGGCTTCCCCTGATGGCTCCAGAGAGGAGGGCTGTTCTTCTGGGAGGACTGTTGAGTGATGGTGGTCTAAACTGTCTGGATCAGGCATGGAACTGAGTTACTCTACTGAATGTCCTTGCTCCTTCTCTTCTCCTGTCTTCTTGCTGGGTGGTGACTATGCAGAGAAACCCTGGGGATTCAAATCTTGCTCCCAGGACCACTACTTTTCTCCAGCTCTGCACTGTCCTCTTGTATCCCCCAGGCTGCAGGTCTGCTGGTGTCCACAGCGTGAGAGGTGGGGATGGGAGGGAAGGAGCAGAGTCTGGGGCATTTGTCTGCATTTGGGAAGGGGTCTCCAGAGACTGCTGATCATCCCATCTTGTGTTCAACCTGTAGCCTGGACCAGTTGCTGGACTCTGGGCTGTACACAGGAGAAGTGACGGAGCTCATGGGAGCGCCAGGCAGTGGGAAGACACAGGTGAGTGGGTCAGAGGAAGGGAGAGGACAGGTAGGGTGCAGATGTCTCCTGGTGTGAAGCAGAGCTGGCTGATTCCTGGTCTCTGTCTCTCCAGGTGTGCCTGGGCATCGCAGCCAGTGTGTCTCTGGGTCTCAAGCAGCACACCCTGTTCCTTGACTCCACAGGAGGCTTCACTGCCTCCCGTCTCCACCAGATGCTTCAAGCCCAGGCAGAGGATGAGGAAGAACAGGCAAGTTCCTCTGGAGCTGATCCTGCAGCTGCTTCTCTGCTTATACTGAAACCACCTGGGCTTTTTGCCTGCAGACAATCCCCAGAGATGGGTTTCTGTCCAGCTCTGCCTTTGTCCCCACAGGCTGTTTTGGGTCCATACCCATCCTGCCATGGCCAGGTGGGTGCTGTGCTCAGGGACAGACACTGCCCTTGTTTTTTTTTTTTCTTGGGGAAGAGGGGAGGGCTTGCTGCAGTTCCTCGTGCTCCTGGTCCCTGAGCTCAGACCACATTGCTGTGTTCATCAGTGCAGTGAGGCCAGCAGTGCTCGTGGGATGGAGGCAAATGTGGAAGAAATAAGGGTCCCAGACTCTATGGCATGGCAGAGAGGTGGTAGCAGCTGGGCAGGAGTAATATGGTTGGTCCTGGAGGTGTTAAGACTGTTGTTGGTGCCATTTTGTGCCACAGCTGGAGGCTCTGAAGAGGATCCAGGTGGTCCGTGTGTTTGACATCTACAGAATGCTGAGTGCTTTGCAGGAGTTGAGGGATTGTCTCTCCCAGCAGGTAGGAGCCCCCTTCCCTTCCTCAGTGCTGCAAGGAGGGCAGCAGGGCTTGTGTGCCTGACAGGAGACACCACATCACCCTGTCTGAGGAACACACGAGCCTCTGCAGCTCAGGACCCCTGAAACCTCTGCAGTTGTTACTCCATGTGGCACGTGGTGCCTCTTCCTTTCAGGTCGTGAGCTCCACGGGACCTTTCAAGGTTGTGGTGATTGACTCTGTCTCAGCTGTGATTTCCCCACTGCTGGGTGGCAAGCAGTCAGAGGGTGAGCTGCTGTGTTAGGATGTGCAGTGAGGTTGCAGACCTCTGCTAGTCCTGAAGAACATCTTCCTACCACATTTGCTCTGCTTGGAGCAGGATGGATGTGGGGGTAGCTGTTCCCAGCTTTTTCTTTGCGACTGGGTCAATGGGGAGTCTGTCTGCAGTTTTGGCAGCAGATGTTCAAGCTGGCTGTGGCTGTGTAAGCTCATGCTCGTGGTCTGAAGCCTGGCCAGGGGACAGAAGAGGCACTGAACTGTTTGCCCACAGAGAGAAACCTCTGCTTACAGTGTCACAGATACATGGTGGATGCTGGCACAGGTTGCAAACCTCCCCTGTGGCTCTTTCTGCCAGAAAAGACCATGAATCAGGAGTGAGGGGCTTTGCTGCCTGAGATGCCAAGGATTCCCCTCAAACACCTTCCAAAGCATCTTGCACATATGGGGTGCAGCAAGTGCTGTCACAGATCCCTCCTGTAGCCATGGGCTGTGGGGTATGAAGCTGTGAGCTTGGGAAGAGGGTTCCTGTACCTGTCAAATCAACCTGGCCAACTTTGGAGTCTCTGGTGCTTCTGTAGGTTTTTCTGGCCTCAGGGCTTCTAAGATGGGAAAGGAGAGAGGGGACACTTTGGGTATTGGTCTCTCCATGGCCCATCCATTTGGCTAAGGTGCCCTGGAGTGTGTGGATGCAGTGGATATGTTGGGGTGCTGGTAATGGAAGTGGGTTGAAGGTGTGTGTGAATGTCAGCACTGGCACTAGATCTGGTGGTTGTGCAATTCCAGATGTCACCTGCCTCTAGGTGACACTTTGGGGGCTGATCCCCAACTATCCCTGTGCTTTGTCCTCCTACAGGTTTGGCTATCATGATGCAGCTGGCCAGGGAGCTGAAGACACTGGCCAGGGAGTTCAGCCTTGCTGTTGTGGTGAGTGTTGCTGTGCCTTGTCCTTTGTGTGCTGGTGTGTGCCATGAATGGGAGCCCTGGCATGGACAGAACCCTTCTGACTGAGCAGGAGCAATAGGCCTGTATCACACGGTGCTGTGCCCCCCCGACATCGTTCTGAATCTCCACAGCCTGTGAATGGCTTGTTCCAGCAAGCATGGAGCCAAATCAGGGCTGAATTGCTGCCTGCTTTTGTTTTTATTTTTAATTTAAAGGAGCCATTCACTTTATTGAGCAAGGTAGGGTTAAGCACAAACAGATTGAAGTTGGTTGTATTTATCTTTGATACAACACCGTTCCTTGAAGAGGCCACACAGCTTACTAAGTAACCTCTTGCCTTGCTACCTTGGAGGAACTGCTGGGCGCTGCATCATCCCGGAGGAGCTGGGGGCTGGAAGGGGCTCTGCTTTAGTCTTCCTCAGGTCTTGGCCAAGCAGTTTTGTTTGCTTCAGTGCCCCCAGAAAGGTTGTTGGGACCACAGTTACTGTGTTTAAATTTGGGAAAGCTATGATAGGCAACTGTGGTCTGCTGAACCTGCCACTGGAAGGTGTCAACACAATCCTGGCCTTTGATTAGTGATAAGTGACAAGGACAGGGAGCCTGGAAGGATGCTTGGAAGCTGCATGTTGAATTTTGCAGGTGGCTTCTGCACCAGGAGTCATCACAGCTTGCAGATGGGAGCAGGCTTTTACCTGAGTATTTATCTGGGACAGTGGTGAGGGCTGCGTTTAGAGGGGATGGCATGGGTGGCCAGGAAAGAGGATGCAGGATGGAGAAGAAAAACCTTCACAGGAGTAGCAGATTGACAGCTCCTCCTGCTGATCTCTGGTGTTTCATTTCACAGTGGCACTGATAAGCCTGTTTGTGCTGCAGGTGACTAACCAGGTGACAAGGGACAGCAGCACTGGTCCACTGAAGCCAGCCCTTGGCCGCTCCTGGAGTTTTGTGCCCAGCACCCGGGTGTTGCTGGAGAGCAAAGAAGCCACCTGGGAGACAGCCACCAGGCAGCGTGTTGCTTCCTTGGCAAAGTCACCCCGGCAGGTGAGGCTCTTTGGACCAGTCCCTCTGGTCATGGAGGAACAGCTCAGTGGCTTGGACCTGCCTTAGGAGTAGAGGAATGCTCCTGCTCTGCAGGTAGAGCAGGATCAGGCCTCACTGGGTGACCCATGGCAATGGGAGAGGGGCAAATGCAGCACACTTGTATGCTGTGGGAGAGAAGAGCATCTGATCCCAACAGCCTGAGCATGTAATTATAGGTATGGTAAACGAGTGCCACCACTTCCAATCCAGGTCACTGTGTTCCTCATGCTTGTCTCGCTCTCCTGGTTGTGTATGGGCAGTGAGAATTCTGCAGAGCTGGCTGTGGCACCTGCAGAGGTGACTTAGCTGGAACCCTGCCTGCATACCAGGCAGTGCTGCCTGAGCCTCCTGGCTCTGAGCCCTCTCTGCAGCCTGCACCAAATGGGTTTGGATGTGGTGTGTGCTGGGCAGCAAAATGCAGCCTGGATGTGCTAAATAATAGTGTACCTGGGGATATCTCAGAGCAAGATGCTCTTTCCTTACTAAATTGCATTCTCTATTTGTGTCTCTGTTAATCAGACCCACTTAAAATGAGGGCAGCAGCAGAAAGAAATTCCTCAAGGGTCTGAAATTGGAGATTTTTGGCACTGGGACAGTGTGCAGGTTTGCCTATAAAGTCACAGCATTGTGAGATGAAGCTTCTCTCTGTTTCTCCTTGAAGCCAACAGGGATACAGGTGGAGCTGGATATTGGAAATGGTGACATACAAGAGCCAAGCCCAGTGACACCCACACAGGGGCTGTAATGCAGGCAGAAAAGCAATTGTCAAGGTGAAAACAAAGCAGACAACCATAGTGAAGGTTTTACAGACTGCCTTCAAGTCCTGCAGCCCTGGGAAGGGCCAACATGCAGAAGATCTTGTTCTGTGATGGGGACAAAATAAGCATAGGGTTCCCTGGAGATCTTTGTGCCTCAGCCTGTGGTGGCTGGGTCCTCTGCTGCAGGCTTGTCTTTAACCAGCAGAGCCAGCCCTGTCCTTGGGTGTTGGCCTGGGACCAGCTGGCACTGCCCTGCACAAATCCATGGTTTCTTGCAATGGTTTTGTCCCCTGGTAAGTCACTTCCTCCTGGTCTTGGAGCCCCAATCAACCTTGGGCAGCAGCCCAGAGTCATCTTGGATCAGAAATAATAAACTGCTGTGGTGGGGAGCTGGAGTTCAATTAATGGTGACTGCTTTTAATTAAAAAGTGGAGGTTTAGTCCCTAGCAGTGCTGGGACAGGGTGCTGCCGAGGGATGTTTGCTCTGACATTGTCCCCACAGTACAACAAGGGCCTGTAAGAACCTTCTGACGTTTTGGGGCTCTGTTGTGCTGTATAAAAAGCTGCTTTTAATGGATGAGTGTCATGATCTGGATCAGCTGGGGTGGAAGAGTCCTCACTGACACCAGCTGGCCCTGTCTGATGATCAAGGACCTGCTCACTGGCATATGGTGAAGTTTAAAATAATCTCTCCTTGCTTCAGTGCTTTCCAGCTGCTCTCACCTGCACTGGGCAGGCTCCTGGGTTGCCCCAGGGATTGCAGCCTGGCTGGCTGGGGTGAGGAGGAGGATGATGGTTTTCCTTTCTGCTGGAGGCCAGTGCTGATGTGGCTGTTCCAGCAGACCATTTATCTTACATTTCTTGAAGTTATGAATAAAGAGCTGGTACACAAAAATGTGAGCCAAAACTATCTGCTACCATTTTATCTCTCTGCTTGGGGTTCCATGGGTGAAGGAAGGCTCTTGATGGGGAAAAGCCTGAGAGAAACCTCTTTCAGCTGTATTTGAGCCATGGGAGCTTCTTCACAGTTTGCTTCCCCTGACTGGTGGGAGGGCCCTGCGTCAGGCTCAGGGCCTGACCTTCACCCCAGCCTCTGGGCACTCATGTCAGAGACACCATATTTATGCTTAGTCACTGGGGAGCAGTCATGGGGTGGTGATTCAAGGGGGATGGTGCCAGTTGGTTGGGAAGACACTGGAAAAGGTGACACTGTGGGGCTGTGCTCCTCCAAAGCTAACCAGCCTGGGCCTTCAGCATAGACATGACCTGTGGGGGTTGTTCTCTGGAAATCAGCTGACTGCAGCTGCTGAAGTTTTATACCCTCTTTTTTTTTATACCAGGAGAATGGTTCAGGCTTCAGGAGTCTCTCCCGAAAAAAACCTGACTCCTTAATCGAGCTGGTTTGCCTTGAATTTGCTTAGTAAGATTAGGCTGAAAAGTGTTTGTGACCTCTAAATAGCCTTTCTCCTCTGTGCTCAGACAGGCACTTCTGCAGCCCTGTACAACGGGGCCTGGCTGTGCCAGTGCATTGGGCATCCCCTCTCCCTGCTGTATCCCACTGCCTAAATTGGCTGGAAAGCTGCAGGAAAGGCCCTGGGAGTGGGATAAAACGTGTCCAGGGGCAGACACAGCATCCCTTGCCCTGAGCAGTGGGGATGGCTTTTAGTACTCACGGCTCCTGTGCCCTTGATATGTATAAAATTCATATAAAGATGTACGGCTGTGTGTATATACTCTCTGTTTAGCTGTATGTATGTACATCCTCCCCGTGTAATCTCCTCGCCCGCAGCCCATCTCCTCGCCCGCAGCCCACCTCTTCTGTCCGCAGCGGGTCTCGAACCCGCGATGTCAAAGCTGCGGCGGGCGGTGCTTCCCTCTCGACCTCCTGAGGGCGCCAGAGAAGCCTCCAGGCCGCTAGGGGCGTGCCTGCCGCCCGCCCGGGGCCGTTTCAGTTCGCTGCTCTATGGCCGCCGCTCTGGCCGGCCGTTGCGGTGGGCAGT
>VXBZ01007463.1:64500-79152 GCA_013399135.1 Heliornis fulica | reverse complement strand
CTCTAGCTATTCTATGACTCTATTATTCTATGTTTCTGTCATTATGTCTACTACTAGACACCCAATCTGACCAGCTAGATATTTCAACCTTTAAATAAAGTAGTTGATTGGGTTCAGTGAACAATGACCAGCTAAAATAAGCAAGCTTACAGTTTAGACCGTGCTTGTATAATACTCAAGCATGTAATTACTGAAGTCAACAAAGTAATTACATATAGCAGTTAACATTCAAAGGCTTTCTATTCTCATGGTCAAAGTTGAGCGATATTGTACATGGGAGGGCTAAAACTGACAGCCTTCCAACTGTAATGGGAGTTGCATTTGCAGAACACAGGCAAAACCTGTCTCTTTGACCATCAGCACCCTGGCTATAGTTTTACTGCAAAACTATTTTGAGGTCTAGTAATTGCAATCAATGAACAACAGTACATGGCCAGTTAGACATCAGGGTAAATGATCTCCATTCATCCACAAAGCACTAATGTAATTAATACTCCTTTCAAAACGTGTTTCTGGGTAAAACTAAATAGCTTAGCTGCAATAAAAATTATCACCAGAGTTCCACAAGAAGCTTTTCAAGTGCCTAGTAGATGCCTTTGAGCTGTAATGATAAATAATGAGTTTAATTTCTTTGCTTTAAAAATGTTGAGCTCAAACTGTAGGTTGCACTGTGCAGACAGAGCTATGCTAATTCACATCAGCTCTCCAGATAATTTAGACTAAATGAGAAAGCACTTCTAGCTGCATCACACCCTTTTTAATGCCAGTCTTATGAGAACTGCTGTATTCTGCCTTAGGCCAAGACCCTGTGAGACACACAGTCCCAGAGAAAATTCCAGCCTGTTGGTGTACACAGTCCATTCTGGATCTTCAAGTCCCAAATCTACAGTTTCTCAAGTTGAAAAAAAAAATATTGAAGTACAGAAATTACAGAGTTTATTCTGTATGGATATCAGCACTGTGACTATATTATGGCCCGTGTCAAATGTGCACTCTCTGAAGTTAGTGTTCATAACAACTCCCTCTTGATTTCAACGAAATGTGATAAGGGCTGAGGTATACTATCATGCTTCCATACCTAGAAACGCTTCTTCCTCTACACAGCTGCCCATTTTCATGAAACTTGGAGAAACTCAAAAGCTTAGAGATAGAGCCCTGCTGCCAAATTTAGTTGAAGTTCATTAGCTGGCTTATATGTTATTTAGGAGACAAAGGGAAGGCAGCAAGAATTAATGACCAAGGTACCAAATTATGCATAAGGTTTTAATCTTCATTTCCATAGGAAACCAGATTACAAAACCATGCTTGCAATATTCATGATTGCCAAAAGCGAGATCTTCAAAATTTACATAAACTTTTTCCAAATTAGTGTAATTTCTGTTAGCGTGTGGACAGTCTCAGCTGAGGATGTGCCCTTTCCTGAACATGTTGCATAACACTGGCTGTTAAATGGTGGACCACTGAATTGAAAGTCAAGAAGACCTAGCGGGTAAACACTATGTTCAGTACTGGCACTGCAAGCTGGTGGGTACAGGGACTGTGAACATGCAGGCATTTTCTAACACACCCATGTCAACCAAAAAATACTGAAGATGTAAACCTGAGGGAAAATACAGCGAGATCAGCATCAAAAAACGCACCATCAGTGAACTCTTCAGAGGAGACCTGAGAGGTTGACAGCTTCTTCCAAATAGGGTATGCAGGTGGGCCCTGAACAGGTTTCTTGGGCTTTGTCGTAGGTGAAACGAGGACAGGACAGAGTTAGAAGCAGAAAACCTTAGAGAACTATAAAACCAAGACTGATGCACCCTGTCTGCTGATCCAAGTCCATGTGAACTTGTGACTGATTGCAATGAGCTATGAGTCAGACCAACTCGAGCATACTCACGAGAGCTAAGATTTGGCCTACATCTACTCATCTGTAAGTAGCCAGCTGCTCTCTAGCATGGGTATGAGTGATAACAGAGCAGTAATGAAATTCAGAAGAGTTACCTTGGGCTTTGGTGTCAGCAGAGAGAGACAGAATTTGGATGCATTTAACCCCCCCACTCCACCCCCTTTAATACTTTTTCTTGGCTCTGACTTTTATTAATTTTTCTTTGAAAGTGTGGAATTAGATGTAACTGATCTGCTGGAGACAGGTAAGCAATAAAAAGTTTGTGGAACTAACTTCTGATTAAAGCTCCTTAAGACAGGGTGGAAAAAGGTCAGGGAATAAATAAGGAAGTGGAAAGAATTAGAAAGATGCAATTTCAAATTTTTTTTCACTGTAGAGCTTAAAATGATAAAACCCAGAGACCTCAAGCATGAGGTAATTTTCCCCAGCATCCTGCTTTCTAAATATATCTGCTACCTCTCTTCTTTCTCCACCTAATTAAAAGGACTGATGTCAGAGCCTTCAGTTATGTCAACAGCTGCACTGCCTCCATTTTCCTTCTTTTTCCTACCTGTGACAGCAGATGCTGTCTGTCTGCAAAAGCAGAGTCAAAGGCCTGTGTCAATACCTTCCCTCTGGGTGTATTAGGGAGGAATGTGAGGAATGAACTCCACAGTTGTACAGTCAGGTAGAGACAAAACAAAACAAAACAAACAAACAAACAAAAACAAACAAAAAGCCAACCAAACAAACAAAAAAACCCAAACAAACAAACCAGAAGGGAAACCATGACCAAAAGCAAAACTTGTTCTTTCCGTATATTCACATTTTCTCTATGTCAAAAGCACCCAGTTTGTGGGACATACTCAAAGACTACAAAGACTAAAAGAACACTATAGGTAATATCAATTAAAGATCCATTTTGGGGACTATGGAACAGGTTTGGAAGTCTTCTGAGAGTCTATTTCTGCATATACACCTGTTACTCTGATGTGGATACTTATATTTCATGGCTGCACAGCAGCCACTTTGCTTTATGAATCACTAGACATTCACTAGAGTCTCTTCTAGGATTTGTTTTGCAAGGTGTAAGTCTGTCCTCACCAAAATACAGTACTAAAGGTCTAGCCCACAAAAAAGATGTTACTACTAGACACATCATGTTGTTCTCAGTGAGGTGCTAGTAGGACTTAAACTGAACCTTAAAAACAAATAATTAAACACTTGAATCTGGAATATTTTGTCTTTTAATATCACTCATAACTTTTGGAATCTGTATCTACAGATTCTAGGAATGGCTAATTTAGTTAACAAGAAAATGTCTTTTTCTCATAATGAACACAATTTTCTCTGTATGTACTCTACTTTCTATAAGAAGAGAAAACTCTCGGGAATCTATGTCTAGAAAATATAAAGAGGAATGACAGGAGGCTATTTTCTTCTTGAAGATATTGGAGAGGGGCTATGATAGTGAAGATCAGCATAAATAAATACTTCATCTGAAATGTACCAACAGGATTCTTGCCTCGTTTTGCAAATCATCACTTATATATGGCTTTTTATTCTCTGGTATCTACAAATCACAAGACAAAGTCTATATCATTACTAATGTTTTACGTGGTCTTTGGCTTGTGGGGGGTCTTCTTGATTTTTAAATAAACAAAATTCAGCTCTTGTACAGGTCCTAGTGCAACTTGAGGCAAGCTTCCAAAGACCAGTTCTTCCTTGCAGCAGGTGAAGCATCATTTTTAGGAACCCACAATCAGCATCATTAAGATCAGACCATTTTCACTAGTGACATGGTGGCTAAAGGATCAGAATACATACAGCTTGCAGAGCTGAGGGATAACAATGAATTCCAGGAAAATAAGATTCTAGATAAAGACCTTGAAAAATGTACGTTTCAGCCCTTATTTTTCAACTGCACTTCTCTGTGATCTTCAGATCTTCTTTACTGACATCTCTTTATCCATGTGGTCACATTCCCACAAACTTCAATTGAGTCCTTTATTTATAAGCTTGTCAAAGCTTAAAGATGCTTGAAAGCCATCCATACAGCTGCAAAGGTTGACCAACCTGATCTTACATTCAGCCCATGGGTGTAACTATTTATTGAAATCTAGAAGATGGCTGCAACCTTAAGATTTCATATCCTATTGTCTTGCCACCCTTGCACCATATGTGAAGTCTTTGTGTATACTGCATCCCAATGTGTTTGAACATCTCCACAGAAATAACATTTAACCCGCAGAACAGAGGATTGAACATAATCGTGAAAAGTTCTGTGTGTCTGTCTAAAAATCCTGCTTCTGGGCTCCCTTATAAAGCAGGGAGGAGGAATGCCTCATCCAAAATGCAGACTCTGCTTTCATTTGCAAGTGGTTCGCCTGTAGGACTCTGGGTATCCCCCCATCCATTCTTGGAAGAATTCAGAAGGGCAGAGGCAAGCTCTCCCTTTCACTTGTGACTGAATCAATACCAGTGTCATTACCTCAAGAGGAAGAAATATGACACCAAGAAACCTCCAGCTATAAATGGCATTATTTAATTGCATTCTGTTTTACAGTGTCTGCACTGACTACTATGAGCACTTCATCACCAGGGTCTCAGAAAAACAGGCCTAAGAAAGCTTTTCAATTCATTAGAACTGAAACATAAATTATAAGTCAATATATGACAAAATAACTCTAAGTGATTCTTAATACTCTCTTCCCAGTGCCTAATTATGTTGACCTGCTATTTCCATTTGAGTTAGGTCCTGGCATCAAGGACAAAACGGCTTTAGAAGAGGATCTTGGTGAACACAAGGCTTCTGACATCTGTTACAATACTGAGGCCATCTGACTAAATGAAGGGGAAATTTTAAAAGAGTCTCTGAGAGCTGAATTTTCCATCTCTCCAGAGAAAGACATAAAAGGAATAAAAGCACATTTAGCAAATGACATAACAAGAATGAATTGACCAATGACTCAGAGAAATAATAAGGCTCATCTGTAGCACTGAAAGGTTTTTCTTTGAAGTGCCATCTCCAAAACTCCTAGTCCTTGATAGTTATATGGCATTCTATCAAGTCACCAAAAATATCCACTGCAAATGATTGAATAAATTGATTGTACAGAGCATTTCTTTCCAATGAAATATTGTGAAATCAATGAAAAAAATATACCTCTGATAGGTATTTTAAAATTAACACACATTTCTAGCATTGAAAATTTATTTGATTTGTAATAGATCTAAATAATTTATGCCTTGATTCTCTCCTGTGGCAGCTGACTCTGAATACATCCTACTACAGTAAGAGAAAAAATTCTTTGAGGGGTGCATAATTCCATACCAGAATCTGTAATGAAAGGCCTACCTTATTTTTGCCACATTTTATTAAATTATCATCCTAAAATTACGAATTGACAGGTTGAAATATCAGGAGAACCATAAGAATTAGATAAATTAGTTCCTCTTTTGCTTTTTAAATGAGTCTGTTTTGTTTGGATTTTACCGAAGTGTGAGCACTAATGGATAAAATCTTGTTGGTTCTCAGCCACTTAGCAACCTTGAGAGTGCAGTCCTTTGGGAAAAAATAATAGTAATTAAAAAAATTATCTACAGTAAAGACAAAAACAGGCAAAAATACATGCCTTTTAAAGTTATAATTATGAGAAAGCAAGAAATGGCAGAAGTACTGAGTGACATTAACTGGAACATCTGCTGGTAACTATGACATAAAAATGTACAGACCACAATGGGCAATAAAGGTCGCCTTTTTTGCTTTGCTTAGTGACATGGACTGACAAATGTCCTGCTGTAGAGATTTTGACTGGGCTTATTTCAGCTCAGTGTACATTGCCTGCCTTAGCTAAAAGGATTTTATTCAAAGGAAAAGTGCTTTATTTCCAAGGAAACTATTAATTTGGGGTCCAAGGTAGCTCCTGCCCAATTTTAAACACTGTCTCAACTCACTAACTGCAGAATATTGTTCATGACACAGTTTCCCTGAGGGCAAAGTGACAATCACTGACTAGGGGAAGAAGAAATTCAATGGTTTTTTTGCTTCCTGCTGTAATCTGTGTATGTCTTTCTTTCATACATTGTCTAATATAGGTAAAAGAAGCCAAATGGTGTCTCACTGACCTGCTACAAGGCATTTCATCAGCATTTGTGAAACACTTCGACTTTTCAGAAATTTGTCCCCTGCTGTATGCACTCAGAGCTCATCCATCCCAACTCAAGCACCAGAGAATGGGGCTATCACGTGTTAAGCCCTTGGGATCAGGGTGTTATATTCTGCACATTATTGCAGTTTTACGGCTTCTTATCACTACTGAGTAATTGTAAAGGTAAAGACTGCAAAACCTCACCACTTTGTAGAGTTTGTCTTCTACTTAAGTTCTTCTTACTCTCTTTAAAATGCTGGATATCTGTAGGAAAAGGCAGAAAAACACAATCTGGTGCTCTGTCTTCCTACTATACCTTTACTCCAATACCACTGGCTAACCTCAGCCCACAAGGAATGTAGCATTTGGGTAAGGATGATCTGAAAATGTTAGGTGACCTCAAGGGCTATGCTTTACTAATTAACTGTAGTATTAGTTGTGTAGACTAGAAGAAGAATCTACCCATATTTTGTGGTTTTGTAGCATTACAAAATACCTCAGTATTGGCTAACATCTTATAAGCAAAGAAGCAGGACACAGCTTTAACAGATGTATTATTTATGCATGCAAGCACATTTCCAGGTGATCCTACACAGAGTTATATGCAACTAACAAAACTATACCAATTAACGATTTAAACAATTGTTATTTATAAACAGAACTTTAGCTCATGGGTAGTCACACTAAATCTGAACTAAATCTGATTCAACTAATAGTAGTATTGCTCCTTTGTCTCCAGCTGCCCAGAGTCTGAAAACAAGTCCCAAAGTCACATTATTTTCATCTCCCTTGCAATAAAATGCACCAGTCTGAAGACTTCTATACACTTTGTCCTGAATTTTCAAGATTTAATTTGAATTAACACATTTATAAATAAGAAAATCTAGCTTTGTAAATATGCATCATGGATTTTCTTCTCCCCATCTCTGGATAACTAGAAGAAGGAATCCTACGGTGGAAAACTAAAAAATAATAGAGGACTTAGAGAAGAAATAAACCAGATACTCTATAAAATTGCCATGGAAGAGTGTCTGATTCTATAAATTGTTTCTTAAAAATATATATTGAGCTAAAGATTTGTTTAAATTTTTCAGATAATCTTTCCCTGATGTCCATAGGCAGAAGTTTAACAGGTTCAGGAAAGTGATGGTCAGGCATTGGCATAATACTACAATTTCAGTGTAATTAAAGAGCGTAATCTAATAAAGCAAGATCCTCTGTAAACATAGTACAGAATTAAAGGTTTCAAATATCTAAAGACAAGAACAACCCCTTTTATAACTTAATGTAATTTAAAGGTCTTAATTGGTTTATGTTACTGAAAGCAAAAAGATGCACTCTAGAAAACTGCTGCATCATGAGAAGGAGCACAGATATCCCAACAGGTTAGTAGTCTCAGTGATGAAGAAGAGAGAAAAGTTCTCAGACAAAAGGAGAGCTTTTCTACTGCAACATGGCATGTCACAAGTATGAAGTTTCCCTCAAGAAAAAGAGAGTCAATGGACCAGATGATTCATTCATGAAATGTGGCAGAGATCCAGAAGATCTGCCCTAATTTATGGCAGATGAAATTAAAGTCGGGGTTAGCTTGCCATAATTTTAGTTTTCTACCCTTGGAACTAAACAGACTTCCACCATGTGCACTTTTTAAAACAAAACAAAACAAAAAAATAGCCCTTACAAAGACATGTGGTTGACTAGGCTGTGGTACATCTGTCTTCTGTGATCTAAAGTATCTACTCCACATGGCCATGTGGTAGGATTTACTCAGGTAATGGAAAGCAGGAAATTTTATCATTCACAATGTGTATATTCCATAAGTCAGTGTTGCAGTAGAATCTTAACAGATGGATGCAAGGGCAAAAAAGGTGAATGTAGACAGGACAGGCATAGATGAACAGGGGCACCATTCCCAGGATCCCACAAGGATGCTGTGGCAACACCCAGACTCCTCACATTTGTGTGCCTTCTACCCATTTTTTTTTTCCACAACATGCAATGCACATCAATAAGCACACAAGCTGATCAATATGCATGTGAAAATGAGCCCTAGAGTATTATCTTTCCACTTACAGTTAAAAGAGGCTCTCTGGCTAAAAGCTCTTGAGCAATAACATGTCTATCATCTCTTGCTGTTCTGCTCCCACTACAAACACTTACAAGGCTGGAAACAATCCCAAAACATTAATTTCACCGGTAAAATGTCACAAAGTAAAATACAGGCAAACTGCCCCTGTCCTCCATCCCTACAATAAAAGCTTTGCACGTATTCTTAATGCAACCACTACCTAGAGCCCACAGATCTGTCCTGGTGTCTAGCTTAGTACTTATCTGCCTCTCACCAACTGCATGTACACATTAACACTGTAATGGTGTATAGCCAATATAGGGACTGGCAACAGTCCAAGAGGTTCCAACAGGATGATGCTTTGTAGGACATAATTTCTCTGATTCTTGATCATTAGAGGTGGAGTGTTTCTGATGTTTGGTTGACATCAGACATATCAATAGCAGGCACATTTTGCATTTGATAAGCTCCACGCTTACATGTGCAGGATATGGACACTGGCTGCACCTCTGAAGTACAGTGGTTCTTCAATGCATTCCCACAAGTCCTCTGCAGATCCAGAGGAATGATACAGTCACCATTAATTTAGTAATAATACTGCAATTCAGTGTTAATAGTCATGGGAGACACCTCAGGTCTCTGGTAATGTATATAAGCTACACCAGTATGGAAAACATAATCCTCAGACAGGTGATGCAGTATGTCTGTTGATACATTTAACAGTGCAGTGAATCCACACAGAATCATAGCATCACAGAAAAATTTGTACTGGAAGACATTTCATGAGGTCATTAAGCCTTCACTGGGTTTTGCCTTCATTTCAAGGTCAAGTCAGTTTAACTACTGTGATTCTGTGAAATGGTGTAAGTGTGTACGGGGGAAGGGCAGCAGCTACAGGGCTAAGCAGCACCTGTTATTGTCTAAATACTGCTCATGTCTTAACCACCTGAGGTAGGAGTGATGTGCTCTCCCATATAGGTTGGATATGCTGGGACAACATCAACAAAATACAGCGATGACAAGACACACAGCTGTCTGGCTGCAAAAGGGTCCTCTCAGATTGCAATTTATTAAAATCATACCCTCCCTGAAGAGCAACAGGGAGCACTGCAATATGAAAAAAGCATTTGTGGTGTAGTATTTCTATTGCAATTTGTAATATGATACATATTGTCCCTTCTGAAAAGACATACCTGGAATCTCACCAATTTCAGGCAGAATCTCTTAGTACAAAATGCTTTGAAGCTGGTGTGAACAAAAGACCAACTATCCCAATCCTGATAACAATCTTGACATTTTCCATCTTTTTTCTCTTTTTGTGTGAAGTAAATGCATATAAAATAAAAACCCAAAAGGGCAATATTTCAAACTTCTGTAAAACTATTGGGAGAAAATTGGTTTTTACTTCAGTAGGCTGAATCACCCAGGCTAAACACTATCAGCTCACCATTGTGTTGGTGTTTGCTGTTCTCTTTTAAGAGCATCTCTGTAGACATGCCGACTTAGATTTTAAACATTTACAGACTCTTGGGTGGAAATCTCTGTACATCAGCAAGAGCGGATGTTAACACAAGTATACCGATGAGACTCTATCTTCTTACTAAATACCACTCAGAGGGCCAAAACAGACTGAGGCTCCAGGTGGGTGATAGGGCAAGAACTGTCTCTGGGATACAGATGTTCTTAGGGAGCTGCATTCAATGTTTTTTGTCTGGAGAGCTGCAGAACCACTTTTAAATGGCAGAGGTAGAAGTCCCGATGGTCTATGCAAAAAGGACCATAAGTGGACAGTTCTGCTCTATATTTCCTGCTTTCCAGACAAAACACTCTTCAATTGTGTGCACTTACTTCACTGGGGCTACAGACACATATGCAGTCTCCAACAGCTAGAAATCACACACAATACATTAACCCATAGAGCCGCAGGTCAGACTTGTCATTTGAGTGAACAGAGAAAAAAAAAACCAGATCAGCCAGCACCCCGCAAACACACTTTGGAAAATCGTTTATCAGGTATAATTCAGCATGAATTAAAGAATGTCAGTCTGCCTTCTACAACACTAATACAGAGAGAGTGCTGCCAATTTAAGATGTTAATTGAAAATAGCTGTTCGGCTTTTAATTCACAACCCACTGCAGTCCAAGTTAACTTTCCTATATAGTTGTGGCTTCAGGCACCTCTAACAAAAGCTGAGAGCCAGTATGCTCTGGACTAGGTTTTTTCCAAATGTTCAGAAGTGTTTGTGCAATGTAGCCAGCTGAGAGCTCTAACACAACTTCAAAATAGACATAAACAATACAATCAATTTAGGGATGATTCAAAACTGCTGAGCTGCCTGTGGCGGTCTGAAAACTACTGGCTGCCAAAAAAATCAACCTAAAATTGCAACACTTACGATCTTATGATTTTATCTCAAATGCTGGTAAAACTGTGGGCCTTGGGCAGTCCCTCAGTGAGAAGCAAGTTTAATCTTCATTCAACATCATTTTAGCCATGGAAAAAAACAACCTGAAATACAGCTTGCAAAATTACCTAAAGCTGGTCTAGTAATTACTGGCTCAGATAATTTATAAATAATATGCAGTTGGCCTTTTGGAAATACTGCTAGAATATGTTCTGCACGAGAAGCAGGGAATTGATGTCCTTGAAGATAAGTATCATCTGGAAACAACTACTATTACAACATGTGATAAACAGCAAAAGATTCTCAACAGTGTAAATGCTGCATGCCCATGGGTCTGCAAAACACAGATAACTGACAACCATTAACCATTTTTAACAAGGAGAATATGTAATACAACATAATTGCTGACAGCAGCTATCTGAATATGCAAAAGCTGTTCAAAAGGCTCCAATTCCTATTTCTTTGTATGAATGATCATATTTACGTAAAAAAAGAAAATTATTTGAGTCTGCTTTTGACTGCCATAGATGGTGGCCTACAGTTCAAACCAAATGGCATTTTGCCATATTTAACAACTTCATGGGAAATATAAATGTTTGCAATCAGCACTGACTACTTACTTGATTTTATTTGGATTCATATGATTCGGTTTTGTTTTTGGTAGGGTTGTTTGTGGGTTTTTTGTATTGTTGCAGATCCTAGAGTCATATAACTTCATGGAAATGTCAACACAGCTCTTTTTTTTGTTACTGTTCTTTTTAATATATCAGTACATGTCTAACTCTTGAAGCTGCAGACAAACTCTTGCAACCATTGTCCCATAAAAGTTCACAAACCACAAAGTAAACACAAAATTACTCAGACTACAACCTATTTCATTAAAGATGCTACTTATATTTTTTAAATCCTAAGCCTCATCAGAAATCAAGTTAACAGTCCCATGAATTCATGCTGGAAAGTTGCAAAATGGAGAACTGCAGAGGGAATTGTTCCTTTGTCTTATCAGAACATGAAAACATCTAAGCAGGCCTGAAAAAAATGCCTGTCGAACCTATCTGAGGACCTGGTGCTACATGCCTCCTCAGAGGACAGGGTGAGATTTTGCAGGATGGGGTTGTGGTTTTGCAGGCAAGGTTCTGGTGGAGGAGGGGGCTGTCAGGGTGGCTTCTGTAAGGAGCTGGTAGAAGCTTCCCTGAGGCCCAACAGAGCAAATGGTTGGCTCAAGGACACAGCCACCACTGATCAAGGCTGAGACCATCAGCAATAGTCATAGCACCTCTGTGAATCATATTTAAGAGAAAAAACCTGCAGGCAGCTGTTTTTGCCATCAGAGAAGGGAGTGTCAGGATGTAAGAAACTCTGCAGACACCAAGGCCAGTGAAGAAGGTGAGGGAGAAGGTGCTCCAAGCACCAGAGAAAGAAATTTCCCTGCAGCCCATGGAGAAGACCACGGTGAAGCAGGTTGTCCCCCTGCAGCCCATAGAAGATCACAGGGTGCAGATATCCCACCTACCGCCCACGGAGGGACTCCACACTAGAGCATTTGGAGACATATGGAAGACATTGTGACCTGGACTGTAGCAAGTTCCTGACTGTATCTGTAACCTGTGGAGAGAGATCCACACTAGAGCAAGTTTTCTGGGTTGACTTGTGACTCCGTGAGGGACCATGCTGGAGCAGTCTGAGGGACTGAGAGACTGCACCCCATAGAATTGACCCATACTGGAGCAGTTGATGATGAGCTGAAGCCCCATGGTGTGGAGGATTTTAACAGGTAACAGACATGAGAGCAATCCAGCATTTGCTGAGATGGCTGTTAGAGCCATAAACAAGATGGTTGTTTATCAAGCTAGAAGAAAAGAAGAATGTAAAGAATGTGGAAAAAGTTAATGAAGCACCAATCAGCAAGCAGATCTCACCACAATACTTAACCTATGAGANCTGTGCCTATTCCACCACTAAGACAGAAAACAAGTCATGATTAATGGACCAAAACCACCATCCCCATCTCCCCCTGTAACACCTGAAGGGAGGAGGGAAGAGAAATCATGAATGCAGTCAAGTCCGGGAAGAAAGGAGGGGTGGGATGAGGTGTCAGTGATAATAGCTTGCAGAGGACAGGATCATACACTCCAGGTCCTGTCTGCACACTTTTTTCAGCACAGCTGTTTTGCCCTAGCCCTGCTAGGCACTGATTTTATTCTGAATTAGAATCACAGAATCATAGATCAACTTTTAAATTCATACTCTGGTTTAGTCCTACTTTCTCCATCCTCCTGCTTCCACCACCAAGAAAACTAGGTCTCAGTAACCAAAACCATGACTGCACCCCCATGCTTTCTGAGCTTTTCTTTGGGAAAAAAAAAAAAAAATCTAAAAAAAACCCTCCAGCACTGAGAACTGCATAAGTTTTGCTACACTGAAGAAAAAGAAACCCAAAACTAAAACATGACAAATGGGTAGGAGATATTTTTCACAGAAATACATGCTAAATTTCACAGTATAATTATGTGATGTCATTTGAGTTATTGAAGGTGATGTTCAGTTAAGTGTGTAAACACAGTGTGTAATAACACTTCAGGTTCAGTATGCCTATGAGCTGCACACAGTATTCTGGAAAAGCATCAAGAAGTCTCAGACTGTGGCAGCTGCTGAAGCAAGACGTTGCCCCTTCAGTACCTAGAGCAAAGGAACAAACATGCTACAGTTGGTTTCCAAACAGGTGGAGAATATGTTAAACTTTGTTTTCAGATTAAAATATTAGATAAATGTATGGCCTTTAAAATAATCAATGAAGTGCTTTAACCACTGTTTGATAACATTGTACTGTTAGAGTTAAGTGTGAACTGTCATCTGCTTGCAGATTTGAGTAGGTCTTGGGGGCCAACGTTCAGAAGAACTGATGGGCCAAATGGAAAAATTCCAGAGGCAAGTAGCAAAAATGATTTAAGGTAAGGAAAATTCAACAAATCTGGGGAAAGGAGGAATGGACTGGCATTCTTTACAAGGGAAAAGACATTAAAAGATACTTCCATTTCCAGTATCTTAACCCAAAAGAATGAAGTGCTCAGTGCATCTGTAGCACATGTGACAGTTATGGACCTAAGCAGCATCATGGCTAGACAACAGGAAAAGCTTTGTAGCAGTGAAAGGGTTTCCTGGGGGCATTGTGGGGAGCCAGGCCACCACTAGAAGTTTTTCAAGGAGTTGAAAGAACATTTTATCAAGTGACCTTTGGATAAAAAGAAAAACGACACTAACTTTCACCACCCTAATGGAGTGTATTTGACACATGCCACTACCAAGCAATGGCAGAACTCCTGTTCACTAGCTGGTTACACCAAACCACGGCATTTTCTCTGTACTCTGTCCAATGAGAAAAAAGGAGAGTAATCTGCTGCCAAAGTAAAGCAAGTTGGTGAAGTTTGATGGTGTGAGGTTATGGGGATCCATTGTTCCTTCACTTTAATGATTGAAGAGGCATGATTTCATGCAGAACCAGGGAGTGCAAGAAACACAAACTGCTATGTCACAGTCACTGAGAAAGTGACTGTGACATCTTTCTGCCACGAGGGCTCAATAGATCTAGCAGTTCCTGTTGCCCTACCGGTTTTCTGTGGGGAGCTCCTCAACCCTTTTTTTGTGACTGTGTGGATTTTTCCCATAGACACTCCCTCTATGTTATACAGCTAATGATCTAGAGAACACAGACTAACTGCTTATCTTTTATGACACATGAGTGTCAGACACTTTCACAAGAGAGAGATGGATGTGGTTTCTGCCTCCAGCTGACCACTCACTTCCCCACTGTGCAGAGCATAGTTGTCCCCACTCTCTTGAAATCCTCAGCTTCCAGCAGAACCACGGAATTGTAGGGGTTGGAAGGGACCTCAAGAGATTATCGAATTCAACCACCCTGCCAAAGCAGGATCTCTAGAGGAGGTCACACAGATAGGCATCCAGATGGGTCTTGAATATCTCCAGAGAAGGAAACTCCACAACCCCCCTGGGCAGCCTGTTCCAGTGCACCATAAACCTCTAAGTGAAGGATTTCTTTTACACATCGGTGTGGAACCTCCCGTGGTCCAACTTGTGGCCATTGCCACTTGTCCTGTCCCCACAGGACACTGAAAAGAGGTTGGATATCTCCCT